>VZRV01009508.1:83958-235351 GCA_013398115.1 Falcunculus frontatus
CCCCATTCTGTTGGTGATCCATTGAGAATCCATTGGGGTTCTATTTGGATTCTATGGGGATTCTGTTGCCACAGTTCCCACATTGCCACGTCACATGTTCTCAGTCAGGGAGGTGGGGGCTCCTGCCAGCTTGCAGCCCTTCCTGGACATTTTGGGGGGGCTGTGGGAGATCGGCCAGGGCTAGGGGATGGAGGAGACAGGGACTTGCTGTGGTGGAAGATGTGTGAGATCACATCCAGAGATGTCAGGCCTGCCTGGCATGCTGGAAGTGGGACACCAGCCTGCAAGCTTGTCCTGAGGAAGGATTGTACTGCTGGCACCTGAGGCACCCTGCCCCAGCAAGCCCTGAGGGGAGGCAGGTGAATCACCCTTCTGTGCTTCTCCAAAAGGAGAACCTGGGCATCTCATCACCTAAGTCATGGTGGACAGGTTTCACCCAAATGTTCCTTGCTGTTCTTTTTTCTGTGTGCTGCATCTTGAGCCTTCTCTGGCATGAGCTGCCCCCGTGGGCCACAGCACACTGACGTCCTCACCCCATCTATCTGCCGGTGCTGGAGCATAGGGTTAGTAACCCCTGCTGTCCTCAAAAAGGGTTCTCCAGCTTGCTGGGTTTAGGTCTTTCGTATATGTGCCATGTTTTTCTACCATCCAGAGGTGAAATAAGGTTGCTGCTTATTCTGGCAGCTGAGTGTCTGAGCTGAAAGGGCTTGGGGAGGTTGCAAAGGCTAATGACTTGGGCAAAAGCTGCTTCTACATTTCACTCATAGATTTCTTGAAAGGAGAGCCAGGTTTAAAGGGAATGCTTGCCTGAGTCCAGCTGTGAGATGTACCAGTGCTGTCAGGAAGTTGTGGCTCCATCTCTGCTGCCTCCAGCTGTGCTTTACCCTCTGCAGTCAGTTCCTTTAAGTCCCTCCATCAGACTCTGTGGGGTATTTTCCACTCTGGTGACTGTGTTCTTTGTGGACCCAAGGGTTGGTCTTACAAGACACAGAGAGAGGAATTTGCCCTGTGCTTGGCAGTGTTTTGGTGTTTTTAAAAATATTTTAAAGGAACAAATGAGAATGGGTGAAACAAAAAAAACACATGACTGGGTCAGTGGTCAAGTAACTGGGCTGCCTGCAGAGCCCTCTGCTTTATGTGTCCTTCAGCTTGATGCTGCAGCTGGATTTTCCTCATCGTGGGACAAGCCATAAAAATTGAACCAAAATGCCAGTGTGTTTGATTTGTGGTCCTAGAGGTAACAACTGATCTGGTGGGTCTGGAGGAGATTTCCTTCTCCTGGATCCTGCTGCAAAGGGTGGAGAGAAAACATGATGATGATCAAAGATGATGTCTGGGGCCAGGGGCAGTGCTCACCTCCTACTCAGACAATTGTGATACCAACTTTCATCTTGTGCCCCAATATTTCCCTAAGAGCATGGAAGTTTCTTATGCGGTGGTACTGTCGTACATGGGCTGGGGCACAGATTCCCACTGCAAAACAAGGAGTGGTTTTGTGGAGGCTGGGGACATTTCCTAATGTATGGTTATTTAAATCAAAATCATTTATTGTACAGAACATACCTCTAATATACTATAGATTTAATAATTCCCTTTAATTTCTCACCAGGAAAAAGACAATTCCTGCATGGCAGGGAAGCCAGAGGAAGGAATACTTTGCTCAGCAAACAGGGACCTATTTTTAATCCAAAAGCCTTCTGTTAGCTCTTACCAATTTAATGTAAAAACAGGATTTACTACACATACAACTTAATCCTCTTTTTATATTTGCATAGGGATCCTGCAGCATGTGTATGAACAGTTTTTGAGATAAGAGAGGGAAGGCCTCGGGAGTCAAAGTCATTGTTTTTGCATGAAGTATTTAATGCTAAACATAAATATTGAGAGGACTGAATTCCTGTGCACTTGCAGACTTCACTCTTGTGCTCCTGAGGATTTTCACTTTATATCTAATTATTAAAAGCCTGGTTGTAAGTGAATGTAAAAAAAATACATGAAGCCTTTATAGACACTTATTGGGTGTCATTTTCCAGTTAAAAGGAGAGACAGGTTATAGGCAAAACAGAAGCAAAGGTGGTATACTTCTCATCTCCCTCAAACGAGTGTGGCTAGGGAGGGAATGTGCCGGGCGGTAGAAATCAAGCCCTAGGGAAGGGACTTTCTCCAGGGGTGACCTCGAAGGGGATTGAAGTTGGAGTTCCTGTGGTGCACATTCATCAACTCCGCTCATTGTAATTCGCATGATTTACGTTCTCACAATCATGATTAGGTGGTGAAAAAAAATGATCTACATGCAGGTTGACTTCAGAAAGCGACATTCTTTGTCCAAATCCAATCAAGCCCCGCAGCATGCAGTCCTTTGGATTTAGCATTAATTTTAATACGTGTGTTCCTGAAAGTAACCCTCCTGGCTTTGGAAATCTCAGAGATGAAGAGACTCTCGGGTAAGTACTGGGCAGAAAATTATGTCTGAGAGCTGTCACTGGTTTCTCCAAAGGCAGTTTTGCTGGAGTGAAGAATGGAATTCACTGGCATTAACTTAATTTTTAAAATGTAGTCAGAGACAACTTGTTGGGGAAATCTACTTCTCCAGACATAAAATGGGGTCCAGAGAGCTCCACCACAATGGCTTGTGGATTTGCTGTGATCTCAACAGTGCAATGCAGTGAGCAGCAGATTTTTGCCTTACTGTAGACAGAGTAATCCGATTTTTGGTCTTTTGCTTCTAATGGCTGTGATAAGACTGGCAAAATGTCTCTACCTTTGGATGTAAAATCCCTCACACACTTGATGTCGTTGGGACTTCAATAGGCCGAGGTTTTACACTGAAACCTCCTTGTTGTTGCCTCTCAAAGCTTTCCAAGATAGTCGAGTAACAGTCTGATTTTTGTCTGCTGACATGCTTGGGATCTTCTTTTCAAGTCAAAGAACGGAAACCAGCAAACTGCATGGGCAAAATAAAAAAGCCAGGGTAAAATAGGAGGGTAAATTCCTAGGCAGCATATCTCCATCATGCCTTTCTACATCATCTTGCTGTATCAGACTTCTAAAACAAATCTTGCCTAATGAGCAGGAACAGTCTGTGGCCAGTCATCCAGGCAAATGGCTCATGGGTACAGGGGAGGAGGAAATCAGAAGAAATCTGTTACTTAACTACTGGAGGCTGAGAAAATGAACTTGCACCCAAAACTTGTGTGGGTTCAATCAGACAGACAAATGAGCAAGAACATTTTTATTAGCATGCTACAGACCTAATAACGTTTTTGAAACCATTAGCCAGCCAGACTACACCAGTGACAGCTTTCCTATGCTCTTGAGTAGTCCTCCCACCCTACAATTTTTCTCCTGTGAACAGAAAGCTGTAGTGCTGATTGCAAAGGACACCTACCTAATTATAGGGCTTGTTATTAGCAGAGTCTGGGAAATCAAAAGTCTGCAGTTCGTATGATGGAGAGAATGATGAAGCATCTCAAATCACTAATGTGATTCAAAGTAGGGTCTCGGAATTTGCACATTTATTTTCCCCATTTAATCTGTGGGAAAGCGTCTTTGCAGCAAAATTTGGAATGCTTTCCAGTTCTTTTTCTCGACTTTTGCCAAAAGTGAAGCTTGAATGTTTTCCTGACATCTTTATCCCATCAGTCTGTCAGTCAGTCTCACAATGTCCTTCATGCAAACCTATCAGGGCACTCTATAATCTAGTGTTTAATAAATGTCTTGAAGTAAAACAATGTTTGACAGCATCTCAAAGACTTGAAATCCTGCTGTGTGCAAGCACAACCCAGCAAGCTGCTGGGGCATGCCGTCACTTTGCTGCCCTTGGAGCACCTTCTTGGCTGATCATAGCACTGCAGGCTTGTTGTCCTCAGGTGTGGCTAGTGGGGAATGACCTTGGGAAAGGATGGGAACGGGGCTGTTTCCAGTGTGCACACACCTCTGTCCCTGCTACGAATCTGCTTTATAGTCACACTCAAACCAGAGATATTGTTTAGATTAAAATCGAGAGAGAGACAGAGAGAAAAGAAAGCATTCAACAGCAAAGATGTGGAGTGAGGGAAAACAGGCTCTTCTTACTGTGTTGCTGAAGGCTTCGTATAGATAACAAGCCACTAAACTTTACGACCAAGTTCTTGGAGTAGTACTGGTTTGGTTGTTTTTATGCTGCAGTTACCTGCACTAGTTTTGGACTGCTTCTGACCCCTCTCTCCTCCTGCATTTTCCTCCCTTCCCCCTGCCCACTTCTGTGAGCTATTTGGTCCTTTGAACAAATCACACCTTTTAATTTTTCATGGGCTGGTTGTCACTTCCAGTGTCTGTCTCTTAAAGACAGTCCATCGGGTGGAGCTGATCTCATTTGGTGATGGCGTAAAGCACATCTGAGCTTTTATCTTTCCAGTGCATGGTGCTAGAAATTTCCTGTGCTGGTAGTCACTAAGTCAATGAGTGTTGTGTCTTCATGGCTTGAAATACTTGACTCCAAAATCCCTATTTTGTTACATGTGGTATATATGGAGAGAAAACTTGGTATTTCTTCATGATTTTAGTCTGGGGAAAAAATGTAGAAGAAAGGGTCATTTCTAATTCCAGGGTTCTCAATTTTCACAAGAAAAAATATAGATCCTCCAACCCTTGTTCCTTCTCACACCCTCTTTTGGGACTAATATATCTTAGACTAGATTTAAACTTCGAATGAACCCTAGAGGAGACACAGCTTGTAATCAACAGCCAGACATAAAGTCATTAAGTACAAAAGTGAAAAAAAAAAAAAAAGAACATGGAGAAGAAAGAATGACAGCACATTTATGAAACTGGATGGAAGAAACTAGATAGTGATATGCAAATGCATGAAGGAATACCAGAGCAACTTAATTTAGAAGGATGTGGTAGTTGAACCTACCTAAATACTCCAAATCTTAGTCCTTGTAAGTTTTGGAGGAAACCCAGGGGAGGCTCTCAGAAGAGGAATAATGTGATCTTGATGGTGCTAATAAGCTGGTGACTGTGGAATTCTGAAGCAGCTGCAAATGATATAAAGAGTTTACCAGAAAAATTGAAAATGGGAAGAAAGCTGTGAGTAGAGAGAGAGAGAGCAATAAAATTATGTTTCAAGGATTCTGGTTCTCTTTGATATAATATGTCAAAAGCTGGAAATATCCAGTCATGGGCTGTAAACAGCTTTGACAATCTGATTGATGTGTGCATTAACTGAATTCATGACATAAAATATATGATCCTTCAAGTGCTTATTTTCCCCCATGAAAATGATTACCACGAGCACTTTGCGCAGTGACATGTATGTGAACTTGTACCTGTGATTTCTCAGACACAGTGCAAAAGATGTCGGTATAATGAAGACCCGCTATCTCTGTCATATATTTTAAATGTATTGGCAAATGACAAGGCATTTAAAACAACTATCTTTCCAATAAACTTCTTGCTCTGACCAGATTTTAGTTCTTTTGTTATCCACATCTGCTTTTCTTTACTTAGGAAGTTTTGCAATGATTCTGTTGTTTGGGGGGGGGGGGGGAAAGGTTGTGGGATGTTACTTCTCAGGTATTGATGTTTCGTGTGCATAATATGGAAGGAATGCTGCTTCAGATTTCTGTGAGTGCCTGTGCTTCCAGTGCTATGTTTTCCTCACAAAAACAGGTATCCCACAGAAGGATAACAGGTTCACTTGGCATTACCATTCACCTAAATCTCAGAAACAGTTTCTTTAGCAGGCCTCTGAGGAGATGTTCAGCTCAGCCCTTGCCATCACTGAGGTGTGTCTGTGCTTTGGTGGCAGCTGTGCATCAAGGATGATGGGTTTCAACAATGAAGGAAGCAATTTCTGATCTCATTTGCTCAGGTGTGTTTATTGCATCTTAATTTTTTGCCTTAAAACAGTACTGCCTGGGGCTTTCCCAAAAGAGGAAATACAGGAGATACATGTAGATGTATATGGAGATGGCTGTCCATGGTTTCTAAGGGCTCTGTGTTTGGTGGGATGGAGCTGGTGCAAAGAGAAGGAATTGGAAATAGTGGCAGGTAACACAATGGAGAGGGCTCTAAGGGCTGTTTACAATCACACTGACCAGGGGAGCTGGAGGTAGCCAGCTGTCTAGTCTGTCTGCTTTTCTCTTCAGAGGCAGAGTAGCATGAAGTAGATCCTCATAGTGTGGTCTTTTACTTATATAACAAGGAAGATCATTCTGGGAAGAAAATCACAGAGCAAAGGTGAATATGACAAAACAAAGACAAATAATTAGGCAGATGTCTCATTATTTGCAAGAGATCATCTGCTGTCATTAGAAAGTAACTTCTCTCAGGGGTGAGAAGGAAATTTGACCTCTATAAAGATCCAGAATCCAGATGTCAAAAAAAGAGAGCCCCTTTCTTTTTTTTTAAACTTTATTTTTAGCAAGCTTTATGACTGTTGAAGGCTAGAAGTTAGAAAGGCTGAACCTAGTCAATGAGACTGCAGAGTACAGCAGATAATGGTATCTTTGATCAATCAGGCAAAGCAGATAAAAATGCACTGCAAAAATTGGCTTGTGAGCCACAGAAATATCTCTTTTTCTGTCATTCAGCAATTCTTGGGATAAGACTTGGAGAAATTAATCAGCATTGAGGTACAAGGTGAGGGAGATACAGGCTGATGGCATGTACCTTGTCTGTAAGATGATGGCAGGCTTTGGTTTAGTCATTTCAGATGAGGCTTCCCAGGTCACTGGAGTGTCCCTTTCTGCCTCAAAAAGGTGGAGTTGGAATGCTGTCTTCTTATTAGAGTCAGGTAGAAATCTTTGCTAGAAATAGAAGGACAGTCTCCAGGTACCTCGTTAGATACAGAAGATGTGACAATCACAGCAGCAAATAATACAAAGCATTTCATGGCTCTGGAAAAACTTGACTGTTTCATAAAAGGAGGGCTGACAGGGATTCGGCAGCCAGAACAACTGTGCTTTTCTGTGTGGTTCAAACTTGTGAATAAACATGCAATCAGGCACACGTTTAGAGGAGCAGTCATGCAGCTTTCTATGAGCTACTAATGGCAACTTGGCTTTAGACAGGAACTAGTTGCACATTGCTGTCTTTCTATTCTAAGTACAGGAACCAATGTCCTTGGTATTTGTCCATTCAGCAGTGATACCTGGTCTGTGATCACCTGCAATGCACTGACAAACAAAACCAGTAAATCATATTCCTGACACCCTGTCTATGCAGAAAGTGACTTTGGCAAGATAGGAAGGGTGACACAAGCACAATGTGTAACCTCAGTGTTTGTGTTATGCAAAGCAGCATTTCAGTTAATGGGCTGGCTGCCATATACTGTGTGTTTATGTTGTACGGAAAGCTCAGATGGATTATGGTTTCTACCAAAATGCTCAGGTTAAATACCATGCAAAATATTTTAATGGGCATCGCATATATCTGCCACCTCATCCCTGCATCCAGGTGGAAAATGAAGAGCTGTCCTTTCCCTAAGCAGAACAGGCTTAGCTTTGCTTCTTGTACAGCCAACTCTGCTCAGACCAGGAGTGCTCAGACCTGGTGGTGCCTGCTCAGACAGGGCTGGCAGCTTGGCCACGGAACATGAAATGTGCTGTAAGAGACACCTTGCAGAAGAGAAAGTGACCTTTACACTGTAAATCAGAGGTACAAAGCTCATTTATGTATAAGTGACCTCACTGGACACCATATCAGAAACCTTGCACAAGGAGTGGCTGCATTGCTTGAGTGCACTGGGGAAGAGCTGGTCCTAAAAGGACCCTGGAGGAGAGCCAAGGGCCTGTGAAAGCTGCTAGCACCGAGCTGATGCACAGCTGCACCGTCACAGTGCCTTGCACTTGACCACAGAGGAAGGGTCACCTTCACCTTCGCCCTTCCCATCAGCAGTCTGACTGCAGTTCACATTTAGCAATGCAGAACAAGGTTACAGCTTTTTTTGGGGAGTGTCTCTGCCCATCTTATCACATGACTTGCCACACCTAAGCCTTTTTCTCAGACTTTGCTCATTGAATCATTGACATTACCATAATGTGAACATCTTTGTGGAATTTGTGCCTTTACCTAGGTGGGATCTGTGCTTTGACTGAGATGTGTGGGTTTTTTCCTTCTGGATGGTAAAGAGTGAAAGCTCTACAACAAGTAAGGAACAACAATAGTAATAAAAAGCAGTGTAATATTTTTTAAAGCCCAATAACTCTGCACTTGCTCCTGCTGAGATACACCTTGCTATGAAGCTTATGTCACTAATGGGACTGTTCATTTCAGTGAGGCAAAGCAGCAGGGACATTATAATTAATAATGCTTAACAGGAAACAAGTTATTGTGCTTGGGGCAGAAGGGCAAAAATGGTTCTTTATTATTTTTTGAAGAGTTAATTGGTAGTAGGCAAAGATTTGCTGCGTTGAGCCAGCAGGTGCTGCTTTATGACTACATTAATGTTAATGATATCCTCTGGACACATATGAAGACAGGTTAACCTATTTCTTTCTCGTTGCATTTCTCTGGGTGGATGTGTGTTCTGGTTCCAGTGATTTTTCCAGTGCCACTGCAGAGTACTTGGACAGACAGTGACCCTAAATTTGCACAGAGGTTTGCAGGCAGTTTTGGAAAACCAAGTAACTTTTGTAACCTCCACTCACCCCAGGACAGACTTTGTAGGTTTAAAGTTGAGGGAAATGGGTAAAAGGGGCTGCTTCTCTGGCATAAAATCATTCCGAGGGGTTACATAACATTTCTAAAATTGCCTGTTTAATTGTTCCTAGGTGTGCTGAACAATAGTACCTGGGTTCCAACTGTTTATTCTCTTATTTCATTGCTGAAACCTCTCTTCTTCTGGCGTACCATTAAAAGAGTATTCTGGCACCAATTTAAACCCTGGGATGAGCAGATGTTAAAATTGTGTTCCTCTAAGCAAAGTGTGCCATGGCCCATCAAAGCATGATATGTGCTAGAAAAGGTAAACCAGTGCTCCACAGAGCTTGAAATGGTCTTGGTTCAGTACCACTTCACATTTAAGTTTAGTTATGAGCCTATGTTATCTTTTTTTTTTAATGTGCTTTTTGCATTTCTAGTTTGGCAAAATTACACTGTCTAGCACTAAGCTTCAGACATCCTCCAAGATATTTATATCTTTCATAAGATGCTTGCTTTGCACAAGCCCATCAGCTCCAGTAAAAATCCATGTGTCACGGTAACAGGCAAAAATGCTGTGGAAGGATAGTCCTGGGAGCTGAGTGTAGAGCTCTTTGCAAAAATCAGGTGACAGCGCTACCATTTTAGAAACCCACTGTGTAAAGATTGATTCTGAAAGCTGAATCTGATTTTTAACAAGATTACCAGATGGGTCCTGTGCTTTATTAGAAGTCTGATCCTGCAGATTTAGTGATAAAAAAAATGGGAGAACAAATCTTGCATTCCTATAAAGACTGAGAGAGTTGTACTCAGCAGTGTTTGCCCATTTGAACAATTCCAAGTAAGCTAATTCAAAATTCCTTGGAAGATGACACATGAGTAATCAGAAAGGGCAGTGGGGGAAGAGTCCATATAAAATCTTAGTATGGTTACAGCACTGTTGCCACAACCAGAGGTTCAGCTCCTTAGATCATGGGACTCTCTTTGAGAAACTTGGTCTCCTGGGAGCTGAGGGGGTTCATCTGCCAGAGAAAGGGAAGAGCATCTTTGCCCATAGACTTGCCAGGCTGGTGAAGAGGACTTTAAACTAATGTTGCCAGAGGAGGGAAACCTCAATCCATCCCACTCCTACCAGAGTGATGCCAGTGCCAGCCAGAGATGCTCAGAACCTGCAGAGAGGTCACAGGTCAGCAGGAGAGCACCTGAAGAGCAGCACAGTGTGATTCCAGCCACTTCAGCCAGTAAATCAGCTAAAGGGGTGGGGGTGGGGGGGCACCTTAAATGTCTTTATTGAGTGCAAGCAGCATGGGGAATAAACAAGAGGAATTAGAGAACTGTGCATTCATGCAGGGCTGTGATGGGCTGGCTTCTGTGACTGGAGAGTTGGAATGAAGGGATACAGGCTCTTCAGGAAGGACAGGATGTGGAGACGAGGAGGAAGCATCACCCTCTATGTCAATGACCAGCAGGAGTGCATGGAGCTCTGCCTGGGGATGGATGAGGTGTCACCTTGGAGCCTTGGATCTGAATTAAAGGGAGAGCAGGGACAAGTGACATTGTAGTAGGGGTCTGCTGTGGGCTGCCTGACCGGGAAGACTGAGTGAATGAGTTCCTCTGTAGACAGGTAGGAGTGATCTCATGTTCACAAGCCCTGATCCTTAAGGGGAACTTCAAACACCCTCATATCTGCTGGGGGAAGAACACAACAAGGCATAAACTATCCAGGACATTCCTGGAATGCACTGCTAATAACTTCCTTCTCCTAGTGATAGAGAAGCCAGTGAGGAGAGCTGCTAATGTTGGACCTTGTTTTCACCAACAAGAGTATCTGATGAGGAATATGAAGCTCAAGGGCAGCCTTGGCCACAGTGACCACAAAATTCTTGAGTTAGAATACTTAGGACATTGAGGAGAGCACACAACAAACTCACCTGGACTTTGGGAAAGTAGACTTGGACCTCTTCAGGGTTCTGCTTGGTAGAGTACCCTGGGATAAAGCCCTGGAAGGATGAGGGGCCCAGGAAGGCTGGTTAAGAATCAAGGATCACGTCCTCCAAGCTCAAGAGTGATGCATCCCAACAAAGAGGAAGTCAGGCAAAAATTCTGGGAGGCCTGTGTGCACGAACAAGGAGCTCCTGGACAAACTTAAACACAAGATCTGGGTTTCCAGGTTCCTTGATATTTCCTTGGATTTTTTTATGCTGCTTTTGTGATTCTTCATGTAGTTTTGTTTACAGTATAGGGTCTAGAAAGTCCTAATGGAATATTATTTTTTTAAGGTGATTGCTTCCTCTTCTGTAGAGCTTTTAAAATAAAATGAAATGGTTAGACCCCAGTTAAATAGATCCTTATTAAAGTAGGAGCTAGTCTGATAATGACTTAAATTGGTGCTATGTGGCCATCACATGTTATTTGATAAGCATTCCATTATAATTAAGAAGTGGCTAATAGACAATTAATATACAGGATTACACACTTAGCTAATTAGATGATTCAAATTTTTTTTTGTTAGATTAAAATGTACAGGACCCCATAAATCACTATTAGAGATTGTTTAATAAGCCTGAACCCTTAATTTTCTCCCTGTCAATCAGGAATGGAGCCATTGACTTTTCCTCTCACCCAGAGAGACTCGTCTCATGGAAAAGCTGCTCTGTGTTCAGAATGAGCTGAAATGCCCTAAACTTCCAAACATTGCACCTGTTTGCAGGACCTCACAGCTCAAGTGTGGTCAGCAGAGACCTAATCAGTGCAGTGGTGAGGGCTAAACATCACTTGGCTGACAAGCCAGCAGGGGCTCAAGTCTGTTTCCTGAACACTAGTGCCTATTGCTGTTTGGGGTTTGTGGATATCAGAGATCAGGGGCAGTGTGTCCAGCACAGCCTGGTGGCAGGCCTGCCTCTCAGAGCGTCCCAGGGAGGCCATGTGGGATACCCCATGCACACACATGGCACACTGAGGTGACTGTACCCTTCCAAATTGTCCCTGTGTACAGAAAGGACAAAGAGCTCCTCTGGGGGCAATGTCAGCTCTGCCTCCCTGCCCTCAGAACTGAAACAAGTTCATTTGTGATCATTTCTTCTAGCATTTACTCAACAGTGAACTAGCTGCAGTTTCAGCAACACGGAGTGCTCTGTAAATTTTGATCTGTTCAGACAGAACCGGGAGAGTGACAAGGTAACTGGGCTGGTTTTTGTTGGCAAGGCTCACAGAGGCACAACACACAAGGACAGTGTTGAGAGGAAATGGCTTAGAGTTGACCAAGAAACGGCACATGGGTTTTGATGACTTTTTTAAAAAAATATTCATAGCTAAAGTAGAAAGCAAGCGAAGTGAGAATGAGATGTAAGGTGGAACAACACAAAGCCTGACATGTCTGTAAGATGTCACTTACTAGCAAAAGTCGGAAGTTTTGCTTCACCCTGTAAACAATGTGCGTATTACAATCAGGGGATAAATAAGAGTGGTGTGTAGGGCTTCTTTGCTGTCATGCTCTCATGTTCAAGGCACTTTACAAGTAAGAACTAAGTTCTCTTGACAGATTGCATCAGAAAGTCAGCATCCCAAACTCACTGAGAACAGGAGGAAATGGGGGTATGGGAACAGATGACTTATTCACTGTCTAAAATAAAATTAGGATCAGAGGGAAGGTATGAAAGCAGATATTTCCACCTTTCATTTCAGCTCTCAGCTGATGCAGTGCTGACAGGAGTATGCGGGGTTGGTGATTTGCACATTATGCGTGCACAGGTTACAGAGGCACACTGGCAGCAGCACTGTGATGGTGTCCCTGGAAGGACAAGTAGTCCAAATAGGTGTTGACATAGGTTTGTCCCTCAAGCCATTTATCTGCCTGAAAAAAAAAGATCTGGAGTTTTTCATTACTTATTTTCACACTGCTGACCGTCTCTTCCTGAGCAGAATACAACGCTGAGATATCACCACCTCTCTCTCCAGATACTTCACTGCCTGAAAAACTGAGGAAACATCATTTTTGCGCCCTACCCAGTTATTGAGGTCAGGAGATGATTCAAGAGCACTCAAGTATTCAAGAGTGTTTTTAGTGACTAGCTGGGATTCACATCCAGGCTTAATGCCCTGGAGAACGGTGGATGGAGTGTGCCCTGGAGTGTGTGGTGAGACCAGCCTGCACTGATATGAACAGAGGCTGGCATTTGAAAAGCACAAATGTGTTTGGTGTGGTAGAAAGTGGCAGCAGACGCTTTTGGTTTTATCAAATAAAGATTTGGGAATATAGCATGCTTTTTACTAAACAAACCCCAAACAGATTATTTTGACTTCAGACACTTTACCAGACCTTCTTCATGCCACTATCTCCAATAGAAAGGAGGCTGGTATGGGGTCTTCAGGGTCCTTCTTGAAAGATCTTCATGGCAGCAGTTCAGACCTTGCTCTTCCCCCCAGATTTCAACCCATCACTGGACGGTGACCTCTTGCACCCCAGCATGGAGCATGGACAATATTATATGAATGTGTCTGGGATCGCACCCTCCTTCCCACTGGATCCTTTCTAGAAGCAAATAGTCTCCAAGAAGAAGGACAGCAAAGTCAGCTGAGCAGCCTGGTGTAAGGTACGCAGGTAGGATGGAGAAAAAGGCTTTGGTTCCAATTAATATTTAATTTTGTATAGCAAAACCTCTGAGAAATTGAGTGGTCTGAAGCTATGGACAAAGCACACAGCTGGCAAGTTGGTTCAAACTCTTCTTGCAGAGCAGGGGTTACTCATCTCTTGGCAGGGAGTGGAACACACTCAGCATTATTTCTGCCTTTGTAATCTTGTGAATGACATCTCAGTCCTTTTGTGGGTCCAGCTCAGAAATCAGTGTAGCTGCTGTAAAAAGTTCTGCTGCGAGCTCTTGCAGCATTTCCAATTCTGATGTGTGCATAAACACATCTGATTATATTCACTAAATTTGATCCAAATGTATTGGAATTTGAATTCATAATTTTCAGCAAAAAAATGGCTTGGCAGAAGAACTTTACAAAACTTTAAGGAAAATACTGCATAAGAAGAGCAAAGGTACACTCACACTACCAACTTAGTTTTCCATGGCTCTGGATTAATCAGGCTTTGCCTGTGCTTCACTTCTCTCTATTAACTCAGTTTCTAGTCAGCTCTTAGACCTTAAAATGTTCATCAAAGGTCACTTTCAGTGTCCATAGCCCCAGTTCTGCAGATGCTCATGTTGGACATTTCAGTCACCTCTCCTACAAAATGTCTGCACTGGGTAGCACCCTTAAATTCCCATCTGATGGCAGGCCAAGCACAAGCAGCCCATGATAAAATCTTTTCTCTTTTGAGGATATTTTTCTGTTTTACAGGATCCTGGAGCTCAAATAAAGAAGGATGCTCCCTGGGGAGTTGCCATAGTAACCTGTGATGTTTTTTTGTTGTCTAAGATTAAATATAAGCAAGGGAGCAATTACAGAGAAGGGTTTTATACCCGAGTTTATAATTTTCATATAACACCAAAGCTGAACTGTACCTCCAAGTTCCTAAAGCAATAGCAGTCACCTTGAGGCTGATGTCAACTTGGTAATTTTCACTGGAAAAGAAATTAAATGTTGTATTTATTATTTAAGAACCCTGATTAGAAAAAAAAAATCTACTTCTGAAAGATGTAGCAAATAAGAAAGACTTCATTAGAAATGTAAAGACGTGGAAGTGGGAATGGCTGCTACAAATAATATCTAAAACTGCAATGTGTGAATGCCCTGTATATTCTATTTTCTTCTTAATAGGGTTCAGTTATAGTCCGCTCTTAACTTATAGTCAAAGAAGAACTTCATGTTGTCCTTGGAAAATAACTTCAACTCTCACAGCGCATACAAGGAAGCAATTTTTGAATGTATCAGTATCAGTTCAGCAACAAACATGATCTGAAGATTCAGAATAAAAGCAAAATTTGTTTTAAGAGGGTGTGATGGAGAAAGAATCCAACCAAACTGTTCTCAGTTATGAGCATCAAAGGGAGATTGGGAAGTCTGGGTTCAGGAAAGGGCATGGGAGCCGAGCTAGCAGAAAGGTCATTTCCATGAGAAATAATCCAAAAGAGCAATGCTGGGAAAATTCAAAGCAAATCTTGTGAGGGCAGTGGGGAAGGAGCGCAGAAGTGAGCTGTGCAAGGAGTGTGTGCAGGAGCTCCCAAGCCCTGGTCGGGGGGCAGGTGGCTGCTTCTGGGGCAAGGTGCCTGCCAGTGCTCACATAAGCCCCAGTCCCCTGTTCCCTGCTGTGCATCCCGCTGCCTCTGGACACCCTGGCAGCAGTGAGACCTCAGACCGGGCTGCTTCACTCTGCTGTGGGGAGAGGAACACCGCTGGCGTCGCTGAGAAGGTGGGCATGTGCTGGGTGAGTAATCTAGTGCTCCCAAATTGCCCAGCCTGTCTTGATTTGGTGTGGCTTCTCCCCACCTGGCTGCCTTGCCCATCCACCCAGCTGCCCATCATTTCCTGGGGTTATTCAGAGATGGGGGAAAACTTATGTGGGAGGCATTGAGAACTTGAAGTATCTCTCTGAAGCCTGGGTCGCTGTGTCCCCTGCAGTGCAAAAGAGCTGACAGAGCCACTGTCAAGTTTAATTGTCCCCGAGATAATGTCCTTCAAAGTCGTATATATTATACATTTCTGTTTGTTCTGAAAATGTGCAATCTAAACACTTTATCTGTAAGTGACTTCAAGAACTGTAGCTGCTTGTCCATGATAGGCATGTGGGTCTGGGCTTCTGATGCTGGATGTGTTCTGCACCTTCCCTGGATACTTAAGGGCCTGTTCTCTCTGTGGCTGATTTGCCCTCTGCTCCATCACCCCCCCACCATGCCCCCATTTTGGGGCTGTTGGGGAAAACAGTGGGAGTGGTCATCCCGATGGTATGGGATGTGTTGGAAAGGCTGCAGGGGAAAGTGTGCAAGGGAGGGAGTGATGCATGGCTCTGGACATAGTGTAAGTGGAAACAAAAATGCCCCAAACAGAGTTTTGAGGGAAATCCTTTTTAGCAGAGGAATTATATTAGGAAAACACAAGTCTGACACGAGCTAAAGCAGCAGATGACGTGGAAGACAACCCTGAAATTCAGACAGTAAACAGGCTGCAATAAAATCAAATGTTAGTGCAGACAGATCTATATTGCAATAGCCCTCTCCTAAATGAAGGAATTTCGGATTTTAAATGAAACAGTAATTTTATGAGTGTTTGGACAAGCTTGGGAAGGGGGTGCAGGATGCATCTATGGATGTCGGCTCTCAGAGGTAACTTGGAGGAGCCTGGACATGCAGTGCTGTTTGGTGGAAATGACAGGGAAAGGGGAGAGCAGCAGGTTTTGAAAAGTAGAGGGCAACGGTAGGACAGAAGGTGCACAATGGGATGGCAGAGCTGGAGACTATGAGGGGCTTGTGTGTGGTGGCCACCCTCTGCTTAATGCTTGGGGTAGAGATACGAGGGCAAGATTCATGAAGGTAAAACTCTCCTTACAGACAGGAAGGCAGAACTGGGCTTTCCAAGGGACAGCAAGGAAGCTGAGGGACCTCAGCAGGGGGAGAGGAATAGACCTGAGTGAAATTTGACAAGTAACTTATTTTCTTTCTTTTTTTTTTAATCTCGGAAAAGGCACATTTGTGCTGTTAGAAACACTGTGCAGAAACCCTGAGAATTCCAACAATTTGATTATAAAAAATAGTTCAGCCTCAGTTCAAATAAGTTCATCTTGAAAATCACATAAATTAAATTTTGGTTAGAACTGCAGACAACAAGATTTTCTTTGGCACAAACCAATAATTGTTGATTGGTTGGGTGGTTGCTTTTTTTTCCCATGTAAAAGACTAAAATCCTTAATTTGCCCCAGTTCACTCAAGGCTAGAAAGTGATTTAAGGTGCAATATTATGGGTAGAGGGAAGGGGGGAAGAGTGTTCAGCAGATAAGTCTGAGGTTTCTGTGTCTGAAATGAGAAGCATTAGAGGTTTGGCCCTGCAGTATGGATTTTAGAGATGAGTTTTCTGATGATGTGAAAAAGAGGCAGATGGACTGTAGGAAAAAGATAAGCAATCACTATTGCAGGGCTAGAAAGCAAGAAAAATAACCAAGCTATCAAAGGATATAAAGAGGGAGAGTGACAAGAGAAATGAGAATGAAAGATGGAGAATTATCTATGGGTTGTGACAGTTTTTGGACCATGGTGATGGGAGCTTGTCAAAAAACCATGCAAAGTGCAACAAAGCTGTCTCGGTCCTGATGTCCCAAGGCTTTGGTTTGGAGTTTCACATGATCTGTGCATATTGTGGATTTTAAGATCAAAAAGCAAAACTGCCACTGCATTTTTGTGGCATCCTGTTAACACAGGCTATTCAGCATCAACAAGAAAAACCTGCTCTCAAGGCCAGTTTTTTTTCTATGAACCTTTAAAAATGCTTTATTTTGAAAAGTTTGTTTCAGCCTCATAACAATTTTTAATGTGTTTGTGTATCAGTCATTTGGGAGCAGGCTATTCTGAGGCAGAAAACATTCTTGCATTTTACTCCCTTACAGGTCTGTGAAAAATGAGGAAGAGATATAAAGGGAATGTCCATGTTTTTAGACAAAAGCTTTTAGTGCTGCCATAAAGCTGCTTTATCTACCAACACCAATTTTCTCAGCTTCTATCAGCTAGGTGTCTGGTGGATTCCTTACCTTTCAGCATCAAAGAGGCAACACGGTTAACTGTGAGAACTGATTTGTTTTCTTTTTCCTGTCATTAATGTAGTTTAATTCTGATTTGAAATTTTGGCAGTAAATCTATGCATTTGTGTTCCCTGTTCTTTCAGTCCTAATCAAACTTCTCCAGCCCCGCTGTGTCACCAACTCCTTGGAAGTGGTCAGTGCCTCTTGCAGAAATCCTGGGAAAAGCCTTTACCCACAGTCCTCCTCAGCTTGCTAAAGTAGGGCCATGTCTGCCTTTGATCAGAGGAACCAGAGCATGCAGCATACAAAGCCTGAGACAGACTGCAGCACCCCTCGGGTGGAGGCAAGGGGTGAGATGTTTGTCTTTATTGATGGGAAATGTCTGAACGACATCTACTGCCAGCCACCCTTTCCTTCCCACCAGAAACTCCTTAGCAAGAAGGCACAGAATGAGTGGAGCATCTGGGAGGAGAACAGAGCACTCTGGCAGGAAAACCAAGTCCTCTGGATCAAAAACAGGATGCTCTGGGAAGAAAACAAGGCCCTACAATATCTCCAGTCACAGAAAAAATCTGTCCGGGTAATTTACACTGATGCTAGCCAGCAAAGCCTCAAGAACAAAAATAAGCCATTTCCACTCTTCCAAGAGAGGAACACAGGCTTTCCGTTCAGCCCAGGCAACAAAGCTCTCCAGGCAGTCCAGGAAAAGAATAAAATCTCTGAAGATTTCCAGCAGGAGAATGAAACACTCCCTGTTACCTGGAAAGGCCAAAAAGCCATCACAGTCCGTGAAGAGAGTAAAGATGCCAGCTCAGATTTTCAGAACACTGACACCATCGCAGCTGGGAAAAAAGGTAACCCTGGCCCAGCCCCCCAGCAGAAACAGGAAGGTAAAAAGAAGACCACTACTCCAACCCAGAATAAGATTGAGTCCGCCCCAAGCATGCAGGGCGAGCATGAAATCCTCCGGGTTCTCCAGGACTTATGTGAGCTTCTCCACACCTTCCTAAAAATGAACCATCCCCTGGGGGAGAAACAGTGCTGTAAGAATCTCTGTGATGTGAACAGATCCTTCCAAGAAGATTACAATAAACTGAAGCTGCAGCTGAGTGCTGTGAAAAGCACTGTGTCAGACATTACAGCTCAAATGGATACGCTGGAAAAGGAGATCATTGCCATCACTTCCCCAGTGTATGAAGACACAGGACAGAAGCTGGCAACTGAGCATCGGCTTGGAGACATGTGAAGCTTGGTGCAAAGAACTGCTTGTTCAGTTTCTGGAAAGCTTCTCTCCTTTTGTCAGGAAACCTAATAAAATCCCAATGGGGCCTGAAGATATCTGGGGAACATCATGTCCTTCCAAAACCTTCTTGCACTACTTAGATATATTTTACCTTCTGGTTATATGGTGTGGGTGGCTGTCATGAATTTGCCTAGTGTCAGGAATCATGTTTTTCAGCTTTTTTTTTCAAAGTTTCTGATAATAAGGCCTAGATTTTCAGAAGCTAATTGCTTGAGGATCTCAACTCTGATTCCAGTGTGCCACCTTGTAGTCCAAGGACATACTCACAGTCTCTGTTAAAAAAGTGTTGATAAATAAAGGAGGATCCCTCCTCCCAGACATCATGGTGGGGCTACAGGAGAGAATGGGGCAGGCAGCAGGATATCTCCTGCACAGACAAGTGAGGTCCCTGTTGATTTCTTGTATGGTCAGATAAAGCAGGTTTTTAGCTGCCCCAGAGCAAGAAGGTAGGTTGCCAAAAGCAGCACTTTGATGGCTGTCCCATGGCTTAAGCCAGTATTTAGAAGGGCATCTACTCACACTACAGTGGACAGGCCAGCCTCCAGTGATCTGCTGACACAGGAGATGAGCGCCTGTTGATATGCTCAGGTTTGAAATTCCAGTCTAGTCTCAATTGTGTGGCCAGAGTGGCTCGAAATGCATTTTCCTCTGTCTTGGACAGTCTGGATGCAGTGCAGTTTGTCACAATCTTTCAGGCAGAATATGGGAGCCCTTAGGTAATCTGACAAGACAGATGCAAGGAGACTTCTGCAGAGCAATTGTAGGAGCATTACTGTAAAGCAAAGGAGAGGTTACAGTGAGGTCTCTCTCTTGCAACAGGACCCCCAAAGCAGGTTGTCACTCTAGTTTAAAAGTCTCTTTAAAAGAAGTGATTTGGCACCGAATTACCTAAAGCATGAACTTTCACCTTGTATTTCACTCAGACAACACTGTGCCAAGTACAAGTGATGACTGTTTACTTCGGAGGCTTAAAACAACAGGTATTTTCTTCAGCTTTGGGATGCTGAGGCAAATCTCTTATGCATGGAGTTAAAGGGCTGGCTCTCAGTGGTGCAGGGAGGGCTGCATGTAAGGATCAGCTGAGAAGAAGAGGAACAATGTTCCTTAATAGGTGGGTGTGCAGACAGCAATTTGCTCCTGCCTAATGACTGGATCACAGCTATAAATAGATAAATACCTCAGCACTGTGCTGGGGGACATGTTGATGCTTCTGTGCCTTCAGACATGCTGCTTTTCTCTTTGCCATCTCCCTCAATGGGTTTGAACATAATGTTTGATAAGAGGAGAAACAGAGCTGTGAAGACACTAATGCAGAGTTTCAGAGAAGGGTAGCAGTAGTAAAAAGCTCTGGTCATGTGTATGTATCTTAACAAACTAATTTGTGTCCTGTTAGAAGAAATAAACCACTCTTTTGCCAGTGGTCAGGATACTGACTCCTGCCATGTACCTCTACATGGGCAGGAATGACACTTGGGAGTGCATCTTTCCACCAGGTGTTTGGGAGGAGTCATCTCATCTCATGTCAGGTGTCCATCCAGGACAGGACATCCAGATCTAAGCTAGTCTCCCTGGGCTTCCTTTCTACCCTGTAGGAAGGAATGGGCATGTTCAGGCCGTGATTTATCTGACTCCTATTAGACTAAAAGTAGGCTTTGTCACCAGCTGGAGTCCCTTGTTTTGCTTTGTTGCCTCTATAATTACTTCGAGGACAATTAGCTCCAACTTAGACATTTGGTTTGGAGCTCTCTGAGTGAGAAGCTTGGCAGTGCCAGGCAGAGGAGGTGCTTCATCAAGTGGTGGAGTGGCACAAGCTTGGGAATGTGTCCCAGTCCCTGGCTTTGCTTTCTGTGAGATGCCATCATTAAGCAGCTGACTCAGATCTCTCCATTGTCTGGAGAAATTACTACTTTGTGAATAAAATTGAGTTAGTTTGGGCAGAGCTTAAATGTCATGAACACATGTAGGATCCTGAGGGGAACACACTACTTCTCCTGAATGCTAATGATGTTCCTGGAGGGAATTAGGTTTTGTGAGTCCTTCGCACTTTGATCACTTCTTTGGAGCTTTGATCTTCCTGGTTATAAAAACGTCTATACCTGGTGTATGTTTTTTGGCATCTCTCACAGAGAAGTTGAATTGCTCATTCCTTCAAGGTTTCTCAGTTCTGTCAAGTGAGATGACAATGTCCATAAATGACTGCCCGGCACTTAATCTTGCAGAGGACTCTGTGCTATTCAAACTCTCATAATCCCAGAAGGCACCAAATCTCCAGACTGTGCTTATTTGGTTACAAATCAGAGTGAGTTGGTGACAACAATGGAGGATCATTTCTGGGTGGTGCTGGAAAGGCAGATGATCATGAATATTGCTTGATCTGTTGATGCTGAGGGCACAGATGGTGGGATCTAACTGAGCTGACTGCAGAGTGCCACAGGACTGCATGGGAAGGGTCCTAAGCACTGCCCATTTTCTGCATTGTTCTGTGTCCTCAGACAGTGCTATTAACCACTTCAGTGGGGCCATCCTACAGGTCTCTATCTCTAGAGTGTGTGCTGGTGAGAATGGTTGGACTCATAGATTTTGCACACTATTTCAGGTACAAATGGAAGAAAAGTGCAACAGCAGGTATTTACAGGAAGAACTTATTAATTATAATACAAGTTAGGCAGATTTGGGGAAAAAATGGGGGGGGGGGGGGGNTTTAATACATTTTCATAGTCAGTTCACTGGTTTACAAGTCCCCTGAAACTGGTAGCCATTCTGCCTTGAAATGAATGGATATCATTCCTATAGTGCATAATTTACCTTTTGCAGAGAGACAAACTTTCTGTCTCCTTCCTTATTGTTGCTGATTAGCTCTTTATTTTTGCACCACTCATCTATCAGTACTATTTTTGGAAAGCTGGATTTTTGGCAAGGTCACCATCAGCCTCTTACTTCCCTGTAAATTGGATTATTGCCTCTAGCTGGGCTCTGTGAAAATGCTGACTTCCCTGTTCTCATTTCTTACAAGACAGTTTAATACATCTGGGTTTGTACTGTCTTCATAGAACACCCACCCTGGCCTTTTGTGCTTGTCTTAGCAGCCCCACCACATCCTCCCATCCCTAAATTGCAATTTAGGAATTTTTTCAAAGTGTTATGACCTTCCTTGAGCCCTGGCTTGCTCCTGTTAACTGTTGAAGACAAATTTCCCTGAGTTTTGCTTGTGATTTCATGAAGTTGAGGATGTACTACAAAAGCTGTGGTGCTAGCCAAAAGCCATGCTCTTCATGGTGGTGCAGACTGTTCATTGGTGTTCTCAGTAGCCCAGTTTGTTCTTTCCCAGCCACTTCCAGTTTAGCTCAGAATTAGCCATAAGTGTACATTTAAATACAGGATAAGGTAGAAGTCTTTCACTCAACCTTTGTGCTGTACCAGGACTAGTCATCTTTTTTTTGACGTCCAATTTGAGCATAGACTACTCAAA
The DNA here is from genome assembly GCA_013398115.1 of Falcunculus frontatus. Lineage (NCBI taxonomy): Eukaryota > Metazoa > Chordata > Aves > Passeriformes > Falcunculus > Falcunculus frontatus. Next base: position 106,027 of record VZRV01009508.1, read on the forward strand.
ATATTCCTGCAGTGAGGGGCAAAAAAGAAGGGGAGTAACTCCTCAGATAAGTTTCATGAAGAAATTCTTTCTTACAGTGGCTGTTGGCTGGTGTTAAAGCAGACAGCTTTAAAACTTTACCACATATTCCAAAGTGGTATTCATCTCACCTAGGTGGAGGCACTTAAATGAAAGCAGTAACTGAGATCCATGGCCACCTGAGGTCACTTCTGCAGCTGGTGGAGGTAGGCAGGAATGCCAGAGGTACAGGTCTTTCCCTGATGACTGCTGGGAGCCTGGAGTGGCCAGGGTTAGGTGGGAAGAGTCGAGGCCTGAGAGATGGTCACATCACTTGATGAATGCCTGACAGAGAGCTTTGGATGGAGCTAAGGGGAAAAAAATGTGAGTTTATGACTTTTGGAACAAGGGGCAGGCAACTCAGGAGAAACACAAGGATGTTGTGGGGTTATGCAGGGAGAAAATCAAAAGGGTCAAATCCCAAATAGAACCTAATATGGTTACTGTTATAAAAAATGTTTCTACAAATTTGTCAGCAACAAAAGGAAGGCTAAGGAGAATCTTGATCCTTAAGGGGATGTGGGGGAAACGTGACGAAGGATGAACAAAAGACTTCAGGTACTTAATGCCTTCTTTGCCTCAAGCTTTAATAGTAAGGGCAGTTGTTTGTAGGGTACTCAGCCCTCTGAGGTGGAAGACAGGAGCAGGGAGCAGAATGAAGCCCCCACATCCAAGGGTGGATGGTCGGTGACCTGCCTCATCACTTAGACACACGCAAGCATATCAGGCTGATTGGGATCCCCCCAAGGATACTGAGGCAGCTTGCGGAAGTGCTCATCAAGCCACTCCCCATCATTTACCAGCAGTCCTGACTAACCAGGAGTCAACTCTCTAACCTGCAGTCAGCTGGAAGGAGGGTCTGGGAAACTACAGGCCTGTCAACCTGACCTTGGTACTGGAAAATGTTATGGAGCAGATCCTCTTGAGTGTCCTCAGATGACATGTGCAGAACAACCAGGGGATCAGGCCCAGCCGGGACGGGTTTGTGAAAAACAGGTGCTGCTTGACCAGCCTGATCTCCTTCTGGGGCAAGGTGACCTGCTTAATAGCTGAGGGAAGGGCTGTTGTCTACGTCAACTTTAGTAAAGCCTTTGACACATTTTGCACAACATTCTCCTAGAGAAACTGTTCACGGCTTGGGTGGGTGCTGGGTTATAAACTGGTTGGATGGCCAGGCCCAGAGGGTGGTGGTGAATGAGTTACATCCAGTTGGTGGCCAGTCACTAGTGATGTCCCCAGGGCTCAGTATTGGGGCTGGTCCTGTTTAATATCTTTACTGATGATCTGGGCGGGGGGATGGAGGGCACCCTCAGTCAGTTTGCAGAGGACACCAAGTTGAGTGAGAGTGTTGATCTGCTGGAAGGCAGGAAGGCTCTGCAGAAGCATCTGAACAGGCTGGATCAGTCTGAAGCCAGCTGTGTGAGGTTCAACAAGGAAAAATTCTGGGTCCTGCACTTGGGCCAGAACAACCCCATGCAGCCCTAAAGCCATTCATGCAGCCTCAGAGTTATGGAACAGGCATCAAGCATGTTTTCAGCATTGCATCTGAGGCTTCTGTCCTGTGCCGTTTGAAGCCTGTGGCAAAATTCCAGCTGAGCTGAGCGTCAGCAGGGCAGAGGATCGTAGGTAGATCGCACAAATAGTACAAGCAACTCTCTCCAAATTTGTTGCAAATACATACTTTTTGGTTTTTCAGCCTTTCTGGGCCTCTGGTTTCATGGGTTTTTTAGTGCTTTTGGTGCAAAAGGTAAAATCACAAAAATTTCAAATCATCAGAAAAATATAATTGGCAGAAATGTTTTCTAAATGCAAATTGAACATCTTCCTTTTGATCGTGGGCTATGCCAAAGCTCTAACATACATCTTTGATCTTATGGCAGTGTCTGGAGAAATGATGGGATTCTAATATGGAATAATAGATTCTCATCAAGACTTCTAGCTTTAGGAAATTGTTTAATCTCCATTCTCAGTGGCTGTTTCTTTGATGCAGCTGTGACTGAAGGGTCCCAAGTGCTGGAAAAACAGCTCACCAGCTCAGAACAAAGCTGATTATGTAAATTGTGCGTTAAGATTCAGTTTCAGTTTAATTTTATTCTGTAAATAAATATCCCATTAACATCCATCTGTTAAAAGTCAGGTAAAACATTTTCAAAACCTCCACTGCTATGGCAGATGTGACTGTACCATAAATAGCGATGGTGTGGTGGTATGAGGATGTCAAAGTATAAACTGTGAAGCACGTTTTAAGAAGTAATGAAGGTGATAACATTTAATTATAACAAAAGAGACCTTGTCTGATTGAGACAGACAGGGCTTCCATTTGTGTTGTTCTGTTTGCATTGTGCAAAATTCTTTCTCTGATCACCATCTCCAAGATCACTAATAATTATAGCTCATTAATTCACTTAAAACACAAAAACATTTCAGCTGATGAAGGTAATTACTGAATTATGTCCAAGCCTTTTGCTTAATATCTTTTTATTTCAACAGCTTACTTGAGAGTAGTCATTTTCCCTCGGTCTAGCTGGTACTTCACCGCCAACGCTGTTAATAGATTGTACCGATCAGCAACAGAATGATGAACCTTGTCAGGTTTTCTAAATTAGTCTTCAAAGAGTATGAGAAGGTTCAAGTGCTCTTAACCCATAGCTATTTTTAACTATTTGAAAAGTCAGAGATTTCATATGCACTGTAAAAGAGCACTTGACAAGGAAGCAGCCAGGGGATTGGAGCAAATTTCACTTATACTGGAAGTATAAAACTGTGTGGGTGTGTCAGCTGGATATTAGAAATAGGTTCCTTATATATTCTTAAACGTCCTGAAGGAGGAATTGTAACAGTGCTAATTTAATTCCATAAAGAGAATGGAAAATTATTTTCTATGTCACACACTGTAGGGAATGGTTAGAGGTGGTGCATTGCTGTACATCCCCGAGATGGAACAAGCAAGGAGAAATTACAATTCTTCAAGGTACTATCAGACTTGAACACAACCTTCCAGTGCTCTGCTATTCTGCCTAAGCTCCTTGTTTATGGGAATCTGCACCATATGTGCAAACCCTCCCTGCTTGGCAGAAGCTGGCCTTAGGCATAAAATGACATGCCTGTAAATACCTAACTGTTGATACAACAAAATGCCATATGCCACACAAAAGCTGGCAGTCTAATTCCCGGTAAAACCAGTGTGCATTAACACTGCATTGAAACCTTTTTATCAGAGCAAATAAAAGCAGAGTCTGATACCAAGTTTCAAGAATGCTTTACCGCTCAGTTTAAGTGTGTTTGCAAATCCAAGACAGCTCAGTGCTCCTCCAGGTATCAGATATCACCTGGTATGTCCTCATTCCTGTCCAATTTTCCAAAGAAAATATGAGGTCATGGGGACTGTAGATGCAACTGAAGAATATGACTGATATTACAGGCTCTTCCCATGCACCAGTACACAGAAATTCTGTTTTGACTGTGCATTTTCTCAGCTATCTTAGGCTTTTATCATCAACTGGATTTTACGGTGGTGTGGGTGTTGAGCAAGGAGCAGAGGGCATGCAGATTTGATCACCTCCCGTGTTCCCAGCTGTCACAGGTGGAATTGGATTAGAAAAGGGAAGTTATCCCACCCTACCAGGCCAGAGCCAGAGCTCTGACTGGGCATAAGGACCTCTAAGTGGTCATGAGCTTTGCTGTACTTCAGCAATTCAGGAAGTTGTTGGATAAGGGCTATGAACCGTAGAATCATTTGGGTTGGAAAGGACTTCTAAGGTCATTGAGTCCAATCAAGGCCAGCATGGATCTCTCTTGAATATCCACCCATCTCTCCCCTTCTCCACTACACCTATAGGTACACCTTGGACAGAAACAGCTTCTCCATCACACGTTCTCTGAGACTCCCAGGCTGCAAAGGTACCAGAAGTCTGGAGAAATCAGACTGTAATAAGGGAAGGTACATTGAACATCGTCACTGCCAGCAAAGCTTTGCTCAGGTGTGGTCTGAGAGACCCTGAGGGGTTTCTTGGCTCTAATACCAGTGTGAAATAGAACACAGCAACACAATCCTGCTCAAGAAGGTTTGACACTCCATTTATGACATTATTCAGGCTTACGTGCTCTGCTAAGATGGCAGTGGGGGAAGTAGGAAGTGACACTGCTAGAGAACATCTCCAGAGCTGGAGCATTATACTGACCTAGATTGCCCAGGAAATACTCTTTTTCTGGGACTGACACCAACTATTCTGTAAGTGTAAAAAGCTCAGACTCTTCAAGGGAATATAAAAAAAAGAGAGCATGGATGCACACAATCCATGAAGTTGCTCCAGGCAAATATACAGTTACAGACAAAGCGTTTGCTGCACAATCTGTACTCTTTTACAACATATCATGTGGTCTGGTTTTCAGGATTCAGACACAAAACTTAACTTGTCTTCAAAAAAAAGAAAAAGCATCTCTCTCTTCTTACTCTTGACAGCCCATGTCACAGCTCGGATCTGCCCCTCTGCTCATGATATGACACAGTGGTTACGCATTTTCTCACCATATTCCTAATCTCTCCTCAAATCCTTGTCCACTCTCATCCCTTAAACCTCAAAAGCCTTACCTGGGACAAGTTACCCTGAGTCATATAACACAGATGTTGAAATTGACACTTTTCTGAAGGATGAGGTTCCTGGGGACTCTTGGATATGTCACTGCTATTTCTGGTATTTGAAACTGGGCTTGGATTTCACATAATCTCAGGAAAGTAGTTGAATACAAAACTGATCAGGGCTATTTCTGTTATATTTATTTATTTTTGGCAGGGAATAAAAACCTTGCTGTAGCTGATGGGTTTTCCATCTTGTGGCAGGCAGAGAGCAGTCAGACTTCTGGGGCTGGGTGGGCTTGCTGAACGCCCCCCTTCACCCCACACTCCCAAAGGGACATTTCCAATTCATCACATGTTCCCTCTCCAGAATGAAAAGCTTTTTAAAAGAGGATTTTTAGAAGACACATGTTATTCTAATCAGATGCCTCTGTGAACTTTGCAGCAGAGAGGCCAGGGAGTGTTGGCAAGCTTTATTGAGTATGACTTTAATGCATTAGATTAGAAACCACTCAATTTAGCTGGTTGTTTTTCCTGATTTGCTTGACTACTCCAACCATCTTCTCCTCCCGCTCCTTTATTGTGATGGAGATGCCACGAGGCTGGCATGCAGAAAAGGCTTCATGTCAGCATATTCAGGGTCCTAAAGGCAAGATGCATCTATGATTGCAAAGCACAACGATGAACAGAATTCCAGGGCTTCCTAATTAACCTATCTAATTTATCTTCCCTCTGTAGGGTAAATCGCAAGTTAAATAGAAGAGAGGGGTAACTCAAGGCCTCATTTTCAGAAGGTCAGCCTTGCAATTTGCACGGACTCTTTCCACTTGGAATTGAAAAGCAAGCTCAGATAAAACTGTTGCCACCTTCAGCTATTTGCTGGGATAAATGGGAGTGGGGAGAGATGCAAGTACACAGAGAAGTATTTTGTAAGTGCAAACACGGAGATACAAATTTTACAGGCAAAAGGGAGGGCCAGGCCTTGCCCTGTTTGAAATGTTTCCTCTTAATAATCTAGCTTTGAGATTTCTGCCACTGCAACTTGTGGCAAATCTGCAGGGTGAGTGCAGCCACCGGGCTGTCGCTCCAACTCAGTGGGACTTGGCATAGATGTAGCTCAGAAGTGCATAGGTGTAGAGCGCTGTGGTATGCTAGTAAGACCTGCCACCTTCTTTTAAATTTCCTTAGTTCCAAGCAGGACAGACTTGCTCAGACATGGAGCTGTACTAATTTTTCTGTATAGAAAAAGCAGCCAGGTATGGCTGAAGTCCTTGTGTTTGCCTGTACCCAGCTGAGTTCTCCATGAAAAGGGAGATGTCACATTAGAAAAGTTAGTATATTGTGATTCAGTATGGGTTGCAAAGGGTCTTTCCTCCTGAAGACAAAAGGCATATTAGTTCTGGCCTTACAAGGAGTGATTTGCAGGATGTGTGAGGGAGGTGTGGACTTAGGCAAAAGAACTGATGACAAGCCCCTTTCCCAGGATTTGTACTCTCTTGGAGTGTCAACCCCCAGATTTCAAAACTTTACCTCATCCACTCCCTCCTTTGAGACCCTGACTGTCTCACCACAGCAGCACCCAGTAACAGCTTTGTGCTCCTCCACTGCTTTGCTGGAGGGGAACACATGGTTTTCAAGAGAGAAAGAAGGCAAAGGAAGGGAGAGGGACAAGGAGGGAACTGTGGGCCATCCCTAGGACTTGCTTCCAGCCCAATGACTATGACAGAGGGATGGTCAGCACCCACTTGCTCTGGGAGAGATGGGGTGAAGGCAGAGACCAAAAGGCAGCTGCCTGGTAATTTTTTTTTTTTTTTACAGTGCTTTAATAAAATTTATCCCCAGTAACAGTTTCCAGGAAAGGGATTTAAACACATGCAAAACAGTCTGAAGATCTCTCCATTTTATCTTAGGGCTTGACATGCCCTGGCAGACAGCCAGGCTCCTTGACAACTTCTTGGTCTGCAGAAAGAGACTTAGCTGCCTGCTGCATTCAGCCTTGGGGAAATGAGTCTTGGGGCTTGGTCTGCAGCACTGAAGCCTCTCACAGAGCTTGAGCATCGCTTGAGATGACCTTGTTTGCTGGGGGATTGCTCATCTACAGCCATAGCTTTCCTTTCTGTCTGGCCTCCGGCCCTCCTGTTATTAAGCTAACCACTATGTGTGCCACATAAAATACCCCAGGAAATATTATGGTTGGAGTTTTCCCAGTCATTTGAGCTCTCTTGCTTCCTCAGCACCACAGCTTCACCATCCCAAGTCTATTTTACCAGGTTGTGTTGTCATTAATGCAGGCAGAAGAGTGGAAATAAGACACTCAGGCAAATACACATATCAGAGGTAAAATGAAGGTGAAGAGGCACAGTCCATGCTTGGTTAATTATTTTTTTGGATCATCCATTTCAAACATAATTCCAACTTATTACACATAAATATATAAAATATTTTTAAGCCATATATACATGTGCATGCACAAGTACACACATACACAAACACACATACACATGTATGTATGGAATTCAATATAATTAATTTCCAGATCCTTTGAAGGAGTCCAGGAATAAATAGAGAAATAAATAAATAAATAAATAAATAAATAAATAAATAATGCCCATACAAGATGGGGGGTTCTGATGTTTACAAAACATAGCTGTGTGCTCAAGCATGCAGCAATAAGACTGGTAACAGATAGTCTTGAAAACACAGTCCCAATAGTGCTTACACTGCACTTTGAAGCTTCACAGTGAGCTGAAAACACAAATAATTCCCATGAACCAAACAGCTTGGTAGCGCTACCTGCCTCTTTCAAATGGGTTACGAAGGAAGAAATGCTGCCCCTATCAGCAAACCAGTTTCATTTTTTTCACTGGAAAATAAATCAAAAGAAGACTTGAGCTCAAAGCGGAAAATATGTGGTTTCCAAGTTTCAAGGAGAAGATTGGCTTACCCTCGAGGAAGGCTCTGGGGACCCATCATGACTCTGGTCTCCCGCATGGGTGCAGGGATTCTGCTGCCGCCAATACCTACACTGGGGACCTGCAGCAGAATCCCCTGAGTGCTTATTTCCTTGGATATAAAGGAAGCCACAGCAATTGCTTTAGATGTAAACATCTACATTTTAAACTATAAAGCTGGATGAAAGATCTCTGGTTCCTTGTGCTAATGTATTTGCTGCTGCAAAGTCCAGCTCTCTGCATAAAAAAAAGCTGACAATAATAAAAAATTGAAGAGGTTCCACACTACTGTTAGTTTCCCTTCTCTATAGGAAGAGATATCTTTAGCACAGATACAGTTTTCCATTCTGCAAGTGTTTGCAAGCCATTCTACTAATAACTCATTGAATAGTAAATGCATGTTTGTGTACTTTGGTGAAACAGGATTTGAAGCAAACAAGTTTGGTCCACAGAAAATTCAGCTGGTGAAATCAAAGTGAAAAATTAGAAAGGTGACTATTTTTGGGTCATCTGTGACAAGGACTAAAATGAAACCTTGTGGTATATAACATTTCACTAATATAAAACTTGCAGGAGAGCTAGCAAGAAAATGGTCACAAGTCAGTGGCACAGATTGCTTCATCCCTTTTGGTTCCATGTGCATGGACAGGAAAGAGCTCTGCCCAACCCCAAGGTTCCCCTGTGCTTCTGGGACTGGTACTACTGCTGATGCTGGAAAGTGTTCCTGTGTGGTCCATGTTTGCAATGTCATTTCCTAGTATGAAATTTGATTTTAGGTAGAAACTCTTGAAGAAATTAAGTTGCAAGCAGCCAAGCTTGAAGCAATACTGAAAACGGCACTAAGAGTTCCTTGCAGTATTATACATGTTTCAGAGCAATATACTCTAGTTTTAAGGGCAGATGACAAAAAAAATATCTTTGCTGAATTTTTCACTTCTTCTTTAGCACCTTAGGTAAATTATAACATTTCTTGTACTCCTTTCTCCTGAGAGTAGATCTTGAATTTTAAATTTCATGGTATGTTGGAAAGAAAAAACCCCCCAAACAAATGACAGAATAAATCTACTGGGAAAAATAAAATGATGGAAGATCCCTCCAGCGACTTCTGAATGTTAGAGGTGTCCACTTGATTTCGTGGGTAACACAGTTTTGAAATGGTCAGAGCGACCTTGCTGTGTTACAGTCACTGCAGTTCAGGCATGAAAGTTTGGCTCTGAGTTTTCACGTTAATACTTTTAAATCCAGAACAAAACAAACAAACAAAAAAAGAAACCATAAAAACATAGGGGAAAAAAAAGAAGAAAAGCTCAGGTAATAACATTTCCTGGACTTTGGCATGTCAAAGCACACAGCCCCCACACTGGAGGCTCACACACTCTTCATCTGAGTGAGCAGTAAAAGTGGAGACAGAGCACTGAGCATAAAATTAACAAATCATTTCAGTCTGCCAGGGCTGAAGTTTACTTTTTATGCAAAGCATGACCAGTACTCAGAAAGAGGGCACCGTAAGTGACAATCTTCCTGGATGCTTTCAGTCTTGTTTTCTCGATGGTGACCTTGGAAAGCAATTGGATGTTCTCCTAAAGTGCATGCCATAGCTCAGCAAGAAGTTTTGAGCTCAGAGTACTGAGTGAAATCAAAAGGATGTTAATTTTGTCTAGGGACTCATACTAGGCGGTTTGTTCCTTCCTTTCCCAAAAATTTATGAATTTTGGACCAGCAATGGTTGGCGCCAGGAGTTTTAAGTCTTTGCCACAGGGAGTTTCTTCCCTGGCTAACTACCATGATCCAGCTCTTTATGGGGGACCAGAGACAATATGCCTTATAGAAGAAGTTATCTCTCTATAATTACTGCAGAGCTGGGGAGGGGTGAGAGGATATTCTAGATGTCAGACTCCAGGAACAGCACTAAGTGTCTCTTTGAGGCTATGTCCTTTAAGATGCGCACCAATTTAACCATACTACTCACACACAGTTTCTCAATCATGTGGGGTTAGCGAGATGTGTTCCAATCAGAGGATCATGGTAATGCTGTCTCTGTGGGACAGGGGAGACGTTTTCCTGCCTGATCCTCCATACCTACAGGGTGTTATAGGCAGGCTCAAGCAACCTCACTTGGAACTGCAGGATAGAAACCATCATGATCTGTCCCTGAAACACTGTCTCTCTTGCTCTTTCCTCGGGTGTCTGGGCATTTCTGGTGCCATCAGCAGAGAAGACTGATGTAGGTTTATACACCAGCTTCACTGCAGGAGACTCTTGGGAGGACTGACCAAGTGTGTCTGGATTCCAATGGGAAGTTTCTTGTGGAGGTTTCAAACTCAGATATGATCAGTGGTATCTCCAGTGAAGGCAAATAGGCACCTTCAAGGTGCAGGGCCTCTCCTAGCCCAGAGGTCCAAAAGCAGTCAGGTGGGACAGACGCTAAATGCAGCTGTTTCTCCCTACAGACAGTTAAAAGTGAGCTGAGAGAGATGACTGCTCTGTTCGCACCCCAAGCTAGGTGAAACAAACCCCTGACCCTTCTAGCCCAATTAGCATTACTCGATCCCTCCAGATCAGCTTCACTGATGGACAGCTGTGATGTTAGCAAGCCCCAGAATGGGGTTAAAGCACTGGTCGCTTCTTAGCAAAGACAAAACCTCTGTAAGGTGGACATGAGTATGCGTGTATGTATAGTAATAAAATCCTGTGTATTACTGGGTTTGTACTGAGTGCCTAATTAGGAGCACATGCTCCTGGAGGGCAGGGTGCACTACCTATGCCAAGAGCCTCAGCTCCAGCTCCAAAGCAGGAGGGTAGGTGACCCCAAAGATTGAAATAACTGAATTGTGATATTATGTGTCACTAACAGCCAATGGACAAAGCAGGTCCAAGATCCCTCCCTCTGTCTTTGGTGGAAAGGGAGTGGTCAGGCTCTAGCCTTTCATCCAGGCACACAATCTTTTGTACATCAAACCATGTTTCTTTCCCAGGACAGTCATAGCTGTGGTCTGTAATGCATCATTCACTGCCCTTATGTGCACACCTCGCAAGTGCATCCCACCAAAGACAAAGCTATTCAGGGTAGTCGAATCAAGGAAATAATCATTACCTGTAAAATTACTGCAAGCTGATTTTCTCATTAAAATTTCATTAATGCCTTTGATTTTTTCCCCGACTGTGCTAAATCCCATACTTTTAAAAGCATCTCATTCCATTATATTTCCATTAACACTAGCCACCATATTAATAGCCTGAAAATACAGATTGGTACATTTGTGCTGCTAATGAGCATTGCCCTCTCCTTCTCAAAACACAGTTATGCTGTGAAAAATAAATATTACTGCTAATGCTTCGTATTCCTCCCATGGACACATTTTAAAGACATCAGCAGGGTTTCCAGTTGATCACAAAGGTCTCATCTGTATTTGGTTTGGAAGCCAAGCCACAGAGACTTATTATTGTCTCCATTTGAGCACAGTCACAGCTGGGCTAACAAAAAAAAGTGTCACATCAATGCAGGCTGCTAGTTTCTCATCTTCTCCAGGCTTTGTGGAGGGTTTGCTCACAGGCAGAGACTCATTCTGGTGCCCCTCAGCAGGCCTTGCTGACCCCTGCAGTGGCAGTCCCCTGCCCTGTGGTGACTGCACCTCTCCAGGAGGGTTTCTCTGCTCCACCCTGTACTCCAAAACTGGCCTTTTCCTGCTGAAAGCTAGTAGCCCCATATGGAGGCACCAGTGAGCACAGTGGCTTGAAAAACTGAGTGAAGGAAATTTGTCAAGGATGTGCCACGCTGTGAGGAGGAAGTGTTGACACCAGTGGGAGCTGGAAAAAGCCCCTCTGCCCTGTACGATCCTTCCCTGTTAGTTGCCTTGCACGCCTGCCTCTGTTCTTGCTAAGGTGTCAGCCAGGAGAGAATGCACGGGGCTCTTACTGGTCTCAAGGACAGCAGAGGACACCAGAGAGGGAAGTGTTTCACCACAAACCAGCACTGAGCCTCTTCTGAGTACTTACCCCACAGGCTGCCAGCTGTGTTGTGGGGCTGCCTCTGTCCCTGTCCCCACAGGGCATTGGCCATTTCAGGCTCTGCCACGGGCTGTGAGGTCCTTATTACGGAACACCTAATTGAATCCCTTCAGAGTGCTGCTGAGAAAGCCTCCTTCACGGCCTGTCCAGCTGACATTAAAGGCAGTTTTTAGGGATGTCAAGATTTGGCTGGATCGAGAACCTCAGAGGCATCAGGGTCACCCCTGGTGTATGCAGATCATGCAGAATATAATCCCATTAAAACATTGCTCCTAATGACCAGAGAGTCAAGGAGACAGAGGGGCTGAAGTGCCCTGGCATGCTGGCATTCTCCCTGAGAGCATGACTGCTTGCTGATGATTCACATCTGTGTACATGGAAGCAAAAGTTTATGGATTGCTTCAATGTCTTGCAAAACACCTTACAGCCCCCACAGGCTGGAAAAGGACCCCTATGGTTGGCCTCCCTGGTGGTGTGGGTAGTCTTAGTGTGCTAATGAAGCAATCAGAGAGCGCAGAGCTCTGCTGTGACAGTCACTGTGCAAGCAGCAGTGTTTACTTTCTTATGGTTTTCTAATTAGGGGGAGAGAAAAAGCAATATCCATGCCCGCCGTCTCCTGAGAGGAGATTGAATTTTAACACATAACTTAAGGAAAAGATAGAGTTATCTTTTTTCGGGACCCAGACTAATCTCCCCTTTCCACAGGGAAGGATTAGGGTTAGGGTGGTAGGATTTGCAGTTTTAATCAGAGGAGACTTGACAACTTTCATTGTCTGCTCCAGATTACTCTGGCGTCTCCATATCCTCCCAGCCCTTTGAATAATGAGGAGCTGTGGACTGAATCCTATCTTAGTGATACTGCTGGACTTTTATGGCTTTGTGAAAATTGGCAGTAACTTAGGCTGCTGCCTCTCCTTTCAGAGAAAAATGAAGGTTTTGTTGGCATTGAGCTCTTGCCCTGCTCCCTTCAGTGACCCAAATGATCTAGAGAACTTAATAAACTTTTTTCTGCTGGTGGTGAGAACAGCAGGTCTAGTTCTGCCTGATTTGATGGATGATCGATAGATGGAGGAGAGGAGAGGAGAGGAGAGGAGAGGAACTCTCAGCAGTGGAGTCTGTCTCTCTGACCTCACAATGGGTTTAAGCCCCCCAACCTCAGGAAGCCCAAAGGTTTTAAGGGAAAAAGTATTTGTATTCTTCAGGACTGGATGATTCAAGAAATTGACGAATTATAATAAATGCTTTGTTTTGTTTTATGTGCAATAGTAATGTTGTTAGCAGAGGCCAATGTATTTTGGCAAACTGCTATTTATTTACACAAAATGAAAATGAAATCTCATCCCCCTTATTGAAGTAGAAACAAACATACCTGGCATTTTCCTGCCTCAGAAACCCATTCTGCTGAGTTCTGAGACCAAACCCAATCTCATCTCTGTCTTTGTATGGCCCGTCTGCCCCTGCTCCACTGACTTCATTGCTGCCAGTGCCCTCACAGGGCAAATCTAAGGGATCAGCTCTTGCTTGTGCAATCAGAAAACCCAATGACCTGCATTACCCAGCAATGACCGGACCTTGAGATGAAGATAACTGTCTTGGCAGAGAAGCTAACATAGTGTCCATCTACCTGACAACAGGAAGAAGCTTAATTTTCCTTTCAGCTGGGATGGCTGGGAAAATACATTTAGGCTAGTGGCAGAGATTTTTTCTTTTTAATAAAAAGAATGTATTTTTTACTAGCTTCTGTTATTTTTTTTTTCCTGAAGAAGATATTTTGTGATCATGTATTGATTTTGATAGTGTTTTCCCATTCTGTTTTAGTGAATTTTGAGGTGGACTGTCTGGTTAAATCCTTGAGGGAGGGAAACAAAGGGGGAGAAAATCCTGACCTTTTCAATCTTCCAAGGGACCTTTTCAATCCGCTTTGACATAATCCTCTGCTGTGAAAACCATCAGAAGCTCTGGGATTTCTTCTAATGGGGAAATTAAAGCAGATTTCAGAACTTCAAAAGTTATTGTGACACCAAAATGCATTGCCACCTTCCAGCTGTCCCCTGTGCCGCCCAGCCGGGTGCTTTAACCTGACCTACAGCTGGCCTTGAGCCTTAACTCACCTCTGCTGGCCACCACTTCTCCTCCTCCTGCTCATGAGCACTTCAGCTTACGTGTGGCAGTTTTGTCCCGAGGATGCCAATAAGCATCCCCAGAAGAGTGCTGAAGAGAGGAGGATGTAGGGAATGCCTCTGTGTGGGAAGTAGAATGTGCGTGGGAAAGAGCCTGCCTTTAGGCTCTTGGAGGCAAGACACATGCAGCAGGACCCAGCAGATGAGGAAACTCATGTCTCCAGTTATCTAGATTGAGGCATGGTGAATAAAAGACACTTTCACTTTGAGCTGGGTGTGAGGGCATCTGATGTATCACATGAAGACCTCCTACTTGCTAGGGAAAATAGCCCTGAATGATTTCTCAGGAGCAGCAGTGATCCAGAAAGGGAGAAAGCACGTGCATAATAAAAAGAAAATAATTACTCCCTCAGCATTGGTATATTTATACAGATTACACACAGATGTGCTTGTGTTTGAGGTTGGATACTCTCAGCCTAGGGATTAAAAAAATCTCCATCCACTGGTGCTTGGGGGCTGCTCTGTATTCCCTGAAGTGCCCTGATATGGCCAAAAATGGCCCTGAATCTGGTATTGTACTTCTGTGAGAAAACACCAAAATTTGCACAAGACTCTCTTGTTTTGGGTCAATCTCAGTCATGTCAGTGATCCTGCCAGCACAATAACTGACCTTTTTCCTATTTCACCTCTACTTCTTGATGCAGGACTGAACAGCTTTCAGTCAAAGCTGGTATTTTTATAAACAAATCTGGAAGCAAATTGAGTTTGCATTCAGTCTCCTTGTCTATAATGTAGTTTTCATTGATGCAATAAGTTTGCAGAATTAATTTCTTCTGAGAGTCTTTATTTGTTAACAAGAGCAAGGCTCTTCCAGTGAAGCATTTCTACTGTAGTATTTTAAATACAGAGATGTTTTAATCTCTCAGATACTCTCATTAAACTTAGTGGCTTAAAATACGTGACTCCGTCTGGGCTGTTGCAGGCATAAAGAATTTATCATTTGTTAAAAACCACTCATATCCTCCCTGAATCCACCCTTGGTTTGCCTGTAGCTCTGGGAAAACAATTTTTTTTTTTTTTTTACAGATGTCTGCAGCCTCCTGCATTACCCTGTCACTTCCAGAAAATAGGATTTCTCACCTACAGATGGTGAGGAGAGAGGAGGATAGCCGTGAACATTAGGTTGAAATTACTTGTCAAGTTTGATCAATTCACAGAAAGACAAAAATCCCTTTTGAAAAGGCACAGTTGATTTTTGAAGATAAGTGGCGGTGTCGTTGCAGCTCCTTTGTTTGGGTAAATTATACAAGGGTGCAGTTTATTACCTAAATGAAGGATACGTTTGCATGTAGACGGTGTATAAATTATTTAATTCTGCTCTGGATGGTGCAATAAACAACCCCTCTCCTGCACACAAGCTCACAAATACACACAGACATTCACCTACCCAGGGCTTATGGTACAGGGGGTGGTTCTTTACTTTATGTTTTCTTTTCCCTTTTATTGCCTTGTAAGTATTATTATTTGACAAAGCACTAGGGAAGGAGTACATGAATCTATTAAAGATAACAAAGCTCCATTGTGACACGAAACTCATGAAAGCAGACAAATAAATCTTTCATAATGTGGAATAGCTGGTCCCTAGCTCTTCAAGGAAAGAAGAAGCAGTTGATCTTGAACACTAATCTGAATCCTGCTGTTCTTGGGGTGACTTCCTGTTGCAGCAATTTCTCCTTACAATTTAGTCATGCCACGATGCATTAATTACCATCTGTGTGCTCTGTTTAATGGGAGCATTACGAGACAATACCTGTTTTGTTCCCTCCCAGAGTAGCAATTATTCCTATAAATAAGGAAGATGAGTGAGTGTGTGAGATGAGTGTGCCTGTGCCAGAAAACACAGAAAACAGTTCGTGATCTGCTGTGTGCTTTTATGGTCCACCAACATAGACTGCTAACAGGCAGGTAGTTGGCTCTCTCTGACAGGAAAAAAAAAGATGTTTCATGAGTACTTATCTTCCTGCTCTGATTTGCAGACTGGTTTCCTTCAGAGATGTAGTTTACACAGGTCTGCATCATTCAGTGTCCTCATCATGCCCAAACCATTGGGAAATTTTGCTTGAGTGCACCAGAGCTGGGGATGGCTCAGCCTCACCTCCAGCAGCTGCATCCCAGTCTGGATTTGGGTTCTGCCGTGCCCATGCTCCTCACAGACAAGTGCAAGTCCTTCCCTCTGCCTTGTCTCTCTCCCAGGGTGGTGGCGTGTCCATCCGCAAGCAAAGTCTGCGTGTGAGCCAAATGGGCAGATGAGGAATCAGTGATGCACCACAAAAGCAAGTGTCCCAGGCTAACCTGGAGCTGCCAGGTGGGTACTGGGTGTAGAGGTGACCAAGCTGAGGAAAGGGAGCTCCTAGTGGTGCCTGCAACAGAGACAACAAATTGGGAAAAAAGTCAAAGTTCTTCTTAGTAAAAAATATCCTGAACCTCCATCTTGGGCTGTGTGGAAATCCACCTGAAGTGTTATGAAAACCTCCTCTGACCCACTTTGTTTGCTGATCACGTGTGAGCAGCCTCAGGAAAAATAAAACAACTCTTGCTTCTAGTTGTTTTCTTCTTTGTCCATTACAATTTCATTTTCCTAAGATTAAGGAGAAAAAATTGAAGACCCAAACAGCCTCATGTTTCTGAACATTTTGCAGCAGCAGAAAGAAACAAAATGAAACAACCACTTAAATTATTGCATTTTCAAAAAGAATCATCATCTCATTGT
This sequence comes from Falcunculus frontatus, assembly GCA_013398115.1. Lineage (NCBI taxonomy): Eukaryota > Metazoa > Chordata > Aves > Passeriformes > Falcunculus > Falcunculus frontatus. The sequence continues at coordinate 122,509 of VZRV01009508.1, forward strand.
GCATATGGTGTGCACCAGGCCCTCATTAGCATCTTGCTCTATTTTTAGCCCCTCTTCTTGCTGCACATGAAATCTGGCTGTATTAAAGGAGTTACCACAATGCCTTCCCCAAACATAATTTTGGTCAGCAAAAGGCACTCTGCCCCTTTCTGCCTTGGGTTTTAAGGCACAGCTGACTTCTGTGCAAACCAGTGACTACTCTGCAACCACCAGTATATTTGTTCATGGGTAAATGGAGGAAAATCACCTGTCACATCTCCTTCCTCCATCATCAGCAATTTTTTTTGTGGGTGTTATGAAGAAAGTTGTTCATCCTGAAAGCGGTGGAGCTCTCCTGTTTAGACTTCAGTGAAAGAAAGGCTAGGATTGCTCTGGCAGGCCGGAGAAATCAGGACAATGAAAATCAAATTCTCTGTTTGCTGCTAAAATGGAGCCCACAGCCCAGGATGCTCCTTTGGTAATATTTTTCTATTACCAGCTGGTAAATAAATAATCTTCCTTGGCGATTTTGACATATGGGAGTAGTGCAAGCACAAGGTACCATTTGGTCCTAGCCTGTGGTGTTTGGGATAGGTTTCAGTCTGGTTTTCCTGGAGATTTGAGCCCCCAAAGAGTGGAGGTTGATGTGAGCTGTGTAAGGATTTTATTCCTTGCCTCCTGAAGTTGACGTCTAAATACTTGAAATGGATCACATCCTCAAAGTGCCCTACCTCCACCCTCCACAAGAGAAACTATAGGTGACCTGAGCAAATGCAGGCACTTCCCTTCCACTTGTCTAAAATCAAAGCGGGTAACACCCATGTTTCATGTCCAAGGGGAAAAAACTGTTTCCTGTAGTCCCTTCAAGTCCACTTCCGTTTGCAGATACAGCAGGGAATTTCAGGTGCCTCCACTCTGGATCAGATACAGTTCTCTTTCACTTTTTTTCTGAATTATTTAACATGAGCTCTATGTCCCTCTGTCGTGGGTTGACCCTAAATTTGCTGGATGGATCTCTCGACCAGTCACGCTTCTCGAAACTTACATATTTAAGCCAGTGGAGACACAGGAATTATCCCTTTTTTCTTCTGCTTGAACCTCCCGGTGGGGAGAGTTTGGGGGGGAATTTGGCTGGGGATCTTTGGAGCGGCCCTGGGCCTCCCCTCCCCCAGCCCCGGCAGGCACGGGCCCCGGCTCTGGGAGAGTCCCCTCGGAGCCGTGGGCGGCAGCTGCTGCTGCAGAGCCGAGACCGTCTGAAGCTACTGCTGAGGAACCCCCCCACACGACCGTGAGGAGGCGGCGGGAGCTGACGGAGCTTTCCTACAACCAACTCAGCCTATATTGAACTGTAAAATAACATCAAGTGCGAGCAGCATAACAGGAGCGAGCTTTTCTCCATCGCAAAGCCCGAGAAAAGAGGATTCTTCCTCATCATGGCGTCCTCGGCCAGAGAGAAGGAGAAAGTGAGTGAAGCCGAAAGATGGTGACAGGGAAGAGAGGGCGGAGTCGTGCTTTTTAGAGCGCAGCTTAAATCTGCTTTTTATAGACCGTGGTGGAGACTGTAATATCAAACTGTTTTCTCCCTCTTTAATCCATTTAAAAATAAGGGGGAGGGGGGATGAGAATTCGGTGTGCAGCCTGCGAGAGAAAATAAAGGCTGTTAGCTGGTGCAGTTTGGGAAAACCCATGCGACATAAAAGAGACCTCTAGTTCCTCAAATTAACAGAGAGAGACTTTTAAGAACTGTGAATGCTGACCAAAATTCCATGTTTTGTTATTATTTGTGCTGGAGGAAGTAGGAGGGGGGGTGTTGGAGGAAAAGGGGTTTTTGTCTTAATCTCTTATTTCATTTTACTCTTAACTCTGTTAGTAATAAACTTTCTTTCATATTCCTTAAGTTTGAGCCTGCTTTGCCTTTCTTCAAACCTCTTATCTCACAGAAAGTAAGAAATGCGAACTAAACCACTACATTTAATTGGTGTTTCCGCCCGGTTAACGAACCAAACCCGCTACACTCTCACAGCTAAGTTCTGGAGGAACGAATGGTAAAGAGGCAGTAATTTGTATGAGAGACAACAGATCAGCGGAGGGTATCCTGCTCTGAGAAGAGGGTGGAGGTTGCTTCAATAGACCATGAATATTCATCTTGCATGTCTGGTCAGTTTTGATCACTCAGCTCTTTTCAAGGCAATTCCTATCAAGCTTCATGAGTGCCTGAAACAGGTTCTGGCAATAAGAAAGCTAAGGAAAAAAATTGATGCTAAAAGGAATTGACAGGCAATAGGGTTAGAGATCCTGCCCAAATGTGATCTTGCAAATAACCAACCTGAAATTAAGTAATTAATCTCTGAAGGTCCTTGATAACTTACGTGGTAATGCTCAAGTATATTCCCTGTTAATTGTCCAGAAGAAAAAACCCAGACGGACAAAAATCAATGCCCAAAGCCTGCAAGAAATGAGGAGCAGATTCACGTTGTTTCCATTTAATGAAATGACAGAAAGATTAGAAAACGCCAAGAGCCCCTTTCTTTGTTTCCCCACAGGACCAGCTCTGGGCTAGACACAGATCCAAAACTCTGATTCTTGTGTGTGTTTTCAAACTCCTGCCACAAAGTGCAGGTGGTGCTGAATGCAGCTCATGAGGGCAACTGGGGACAGTCCAAGCAGGGAGTACAGTTTTGCCTTTGGTGATGGTGACACTTTTCTCTTCAAACCGATTGTGACTGTAGAAGATTAAATGTAGCAAACAAATTGTAAGAGAAGCTTTAGCAGGCAGTGCATTTTGGCAATTGTTCTTTTCTTCCTAATATTTCATTTCAACTGTCTCATGATGTACCATCCTCTTCATAAAAGTAGCCATCCAATGCAAGCAGGTGATACAAGCTGAGAATGTCAAATAGGATTTGCGTGGCACACATTGTGAAATGTTTTACAGATACCAATAGAAAGGTTTGTTGCTGCTCTTTCATGTAATACATCATCATAAGGATTTCTAGAAGGCTATATGCATTGGTTCAGATTAAGAAATTCTCTCTGAGGTACCACTGCATGTTAAATTAGAGCACTTCACGCAATGTAACATGTTAAGTCAAACTCAAATATTTGGGAGGACAGTGGAATATGAACAAAAACAAGTACAATTATATGTCAAAATATGGGTGGAGAAAAACACTGCTTAGGATTTGTACAGTAAATAACCTATTCCTATATTACTTTCCTTACTTAGATTCAAATCTGGCATACCTCATCTGAGTTCAGGCAGGTTATTTGTGCTTGTCTTCAAGTCTGTGCTAGACCAATGGCATCCTGGCCTGTATCAGCAAAAGAGTGGCCAGCAGGACCAGGACAGTGATTGTGCCCCTGCTCTTGCCACTGGTGAGGCCATGCCTTGAATCCTGTGTTCAGTTCTGGGCGCCTCACTGCAAGAGGGACTCTGGGGTGCTGGACAGTGTCCAGACAAGGGCAATGGAGCTGGGGAAGGGTTTGGAGCACAAGTCCTATGAGGAGTGGCTGAGGGAGTTGGGGTTGTTCAGCCTGGAGAAAAGGAGTCCCAGGAGTGATCTTACCACTTCTACAACTTCCTAAAAGGAGGTTTAGCCAGATGGGGGTCGGTCTCTTCTCCCTGGAAATCAGCAACAGAATGAGAGGACAAAGCCTCAAGCTGCCCCAGGGGAAGTTCAGGTTGGATATAAGGAATAATTTCTTCATGGAAAGGGTGGTAAAGCCTTTGAACAGACTGCCCATTGGAAGTGACTGAGTCCCCATCCCTGGAGGTGTTTAAAAGATGTGTAGATATGGCACTTAGGGACATGGTTCAGTGGCAGCCTTGGCAGTGCTGGGTTAATGGTAGGACCCAATGATCTTAGAGGTCTTTTCCAACCTAAACAATTCTGTGGTTCTCTAAGGATTAGCCTTGCACTATTCATCCAAAAAAAGAAGAGTTTCAATTTCTCAAAGGATTCATTTTCTTTACATAATAACACAGTGATACTGCTTGAATTTTGAACGAAGAAATGGGCTTTTACAGTTCTGTCATTGATGCTCACAGATGGACACATCTCAGTGTCCCAGAGGTTAATCTAAGCATTTGGATTAAGTGACCTGAACTGTCATTAATCGTGCAGCAGTCATCTTCCAGGAAACCCTCTCCTCTATAGTCCTCTGCCGAGTTCCAGGGGTGCTCACCTTGCCAGCCCAGCTCCAAGCACTCCTTAGCGCATTCCTTGATGCCTGTTTCTAACTCACTGAAACTGGGAGGATGTCTCAGTCTCTTTGGTGTTTTCTGACTGCCGTGCGATTTGCAATGCCTCGTGCTAGTTTGCCTTAGGGTTATATGTGTCGACCCTGGGAAATGACACTGTGTTATGACGTGTGGCATCTAGCACAAAGCTGAAGAGAAACCCAGGATCCCTAACCCTCTGGGGATATGAATACTTGTGCAATTATGCTGACATAATACAGAGGTGGTTTGGGCTCACTTTTTCAGCTGGAAAATGTTCATTTTAAAGGAATTAAAGGGAGTGCCTTCAAGCATTGGAAGGGGGTGAGATTGCTACCTCTGGAGGAATAAGATGGTTTTGTGGGGTGTTTGGGCTGGGGGCAAGGCTGCTTGCCAGGGAAGAAGCATGGGGGTGGGGTAATGAGAGGACAGCCAGCTCTTCTCGTGGGTGGTGACCCCATACTCTATGACACTGAGCTGCAGCCTGAAGACTGTGGTCCGAGGGACTGAGGACCATGCTTGGGATCATGTGTCTCCTGAACACAATCAAAATCTCCCCTAGATGAAGTGATCTGAATGTGGTTTTCATTATTATCCACTGGATGAGAAGAGAGCAGTAAACCACAGGTATTTTAGTGATAATGAAGATGCTTCCCAGCATCACCACTGTTATTTCTTCCTTTCCCCAGAGGACCTGAGGCCAAAAATTTTTGAAGCTCTCCTGATCACACCCTCCCATGAGAGCTAGCCCAAAGCAGTCTCTAACTACACAGCCCTTTTCTGACACACTCCCACTTGAGTACAAATAAGTCCCCAGTCCAGCTCGATTAGTGCTTCTCTGATCAAAGACAACTCCCATCGAGTATTTTAACATGCAATTATACTTTGAAAGGTCACTCTGGAAAAACTGTGCCATGAGGCTCCATGTTTATTGACTCCCTTCCCTGAGCAATTTGCTCAGTTTACATGTAATGAATAAGAGCTGTTCTTGGCTGCTGTCCAGCCTGACTGGTCTAAAAGCCAAGCTGTGTCAGCCTTCTGCCAGGGCATTATCACCAAAACTAAAAGTTGCTCCAGAAAAACCTCTTGACCTAGGAGTGTCTTTTTCCTGCCACCTTTGCATTTGGACATGTTACCATAATCCCCATTTACTATAATCAGTATCAGCATTCCCCATTCTTGTTTTGAGCTGCTGATGAAGTCCACTAGTCCTTGTACCTGAATTAAATTTTGCTATTATTTGTCCCACTGCCAATTTTCACCTGCAAAGTAGCTTATAACTTAGCTGTGATGCTTCAGACCTGTCTCTAGAACTGGCTGTTGTGTCTGCTCAAGGCTACCAGGAGAGGAGAATGGGATTTTTGTTAGACAGAATATCAGCCTTGTAGGTGAGTGCAATCTGAAGGGTTGATCTATCTCCAGGATGGGCAGCTGACCACCATGTCTGAGCAAGTGCCTCAACCTGGCAAAGTGGTGGGACTATTATGGCATGATGAGTTCTGATGCTTGTGCTGGCTTGGGCTGTTGTGGGATCACAGACCTCACAGCAGGTGCAGTGTGAGCATAACTGCGTCACAGGTCTGGGGCTGGGAAAGATCATTCTGATCTCATGGCCAGATGGTGCAGAGGGGGCTTCTGCAGCATGTCTGCACCTAGGGGAGTATCATGAAGTCTGGAGAAGAGCTACACTGTGCCTCTAGAGGAAAGCAGTCATGTCACTGAGGAACTGAGAGCCCAGAGTGTGGTCCATCTCACCTGCCAGCCTTCGAGGCCAAATGGGAAGTGCAACCACCAATGCATAAGGAAATTTCGTAAGTCATGGCAGGGATTTCACTTAGGTTGCAATTTAAGTGAAGATGAATGTGTTTTGCAGAAATAAATCCTCTGATATGTGGAAATGTGACGTTATGGCTCATATACAAAGATTTCTCTGTATTTGAGTCTGTGCTCTTGGGTGTTTCTCTCTGTGCACAGCCATGAGCCCTCCAGGATGAACATGCCTGTGGTGCTTCATTGCAGGTCTCAGTGCCTGGAGATCTCCACTGCTGATGATTCAGCTCTGGTTCATCCAGGTTTCCAGCGGAGAGAAGAGCAATCAGGAGGCCTGGGTGAGGTGTGATCCAGCACAGACAGTGTGATTACATGCTTACCCTCAGTACACTAAGAACAAAACTCATGCAGAAATACTTTTTCAACATGATTTCTCAGTGTATACGCAACCACCAACATATGTCAGTCCTGCATAATAGGCTGTAAAGCCGATGAGTTTGCCCTAATCCACAGCCTGGCCATCAGCAGCAGCTAGTGCAGACATACACTGCTGGAGGGCCCAGGTTTAATCTTCACTGCTTTTCAGTGTGGGAGTTTATCACACACAGTCACTGTACAATTGCAACAACAATTTATAGTCTTCCAGGAATCCAGCCAGTCCTCCTCAGACCTGGGGCTGTCCCTGCCTTCTTCCAATCCAGCAGAGGAGTTGCGTGGAGGCTTATCCAGAAGAAGCTGGATAAATCTCCTTGGCAGCTCTCACACTGATCACACCATCCAGTGGATATTTATATTCTTTTTTTTTGCAGTCCTGATTAAGTATTTCTTTGCAAAAACTCTGGAAGTGACAGAGCAGTAGCTGTGACATGCTGAAGTTCAACCCTCTCTGCCTACTGGAATTCCTTTTCCAAGGACACATGTCGCAAGAAACTGCTGCCCAGGGGCATGAGCAATATATTTCTGTTTCACTCAGAACTCTTGTAGCTGATTTTTTTTTGCTCCACATTTCTTCAAGTAATCAGGGTAGCCCTGAGACTGTCACTCTTCTGGCTATCTCCTTCCACATCTCAATTAGGCAAAAACACAGGCCTCTCCTGAAGCTCACTTTAATTAATGAGCCCTTTCAGTATCAGCTGCTACTTTTAAAGATGTTATCAGCCCTCAATATGTTATTATTTTATGTTCGTATATGATACAGATTCATATATGTTACTGTAGTTCCCAGAGATCTGTCTCTGGATCAGATCTGTACTGTGGAAGTTGCAGGAGCACCTAGCCATGTTTTGTAGTCTATTGTCATTGTCAGAAGCCAGAGAAGAAGCTGTATCCTGAAATACGAAACATCTGATGGAGGTAAGAACAGGCCTAATTGTTTGTGATGTGCCAGATCCTGTTTTAATTATCAAAGCTAAGGGAGAAACACTGATTTTGGCTGCTGTTAAACTGAACCACTCTAGAATGGTAGCATCCAGTTTTGTGGCCCAGCTATTTGCCATAGTTTGTAAGGAAAGACCCAGACTGATCCCTGTGGATCCTGCTGTGAAAGGCAGAGGCAAAGACATAAAGCTTGCTGCATCCCTTCGTGCAGAGCCTCTTTGGAGCCTTGCTGTCTCATGCCCTGAAACCATCTCAACCTTAAAGTCGATATTCATAGGTATTTAGAGAACAGTCTCAGAGTCATCAAAGGCTTCAAGCCAGCTGCTTGGCAGCTGTTATCTTCAGTGGCTGAAGCAGAGATTGCAACATGAAGAAAATCTCTACACAGACTGTGCTTGCCAGTCTGGATTCACCTTGAACAGGTGGGAGATGTAGGGCTTTCCCCACAGTCTGCTCTCCAGGCAGTCTGGTCTGAAAACAAAGATCCTTTCCAGACTTGCTTTGTACATGACAGTGTTTGCTGTACTTTTTAAAGTGGTCTCATTTAGCAGAGAAACAAAAAACATCTGAGTTTTTCTTGAACTCAAGCCAATAGGACCTGGCTGGCAGTGAAATATCTCTTGCTATGCAGACATCCAGTCTCAGCAATAAGAAGAGTGCTTTTAAGATCACCTGGAAAGTCTGTCCTAAATCTCATGTTTGCATTTGAATAAGTCTATTTCTTTGTCTAAAAGCTCTGATTTTTCAGTCTGTACTGCATGGATGTTGAAGCACTTCATCACTGTTGCTATGAAAGTTCAAAGCCATTTATCTTCAATAAGGTTACTTGATGCAATTTCTAACAGCAAGAACATCTCTGTCCTGGAGCTTTCTACAAGATTAAGTGATGTATTCGGATAGGCAATCTCTCAGGAGGATTTTCCCTACCTGGAAGACAAAGCTCATTCTGGTTGAAGGACAGCAGGCTTTGCAATTGGTGTTTCCCATTTGCCTTCCACCACAGTTTGTTAGTCTCTTTCATGGAGCCTGGCATCATTTTGCGAAGCACTGTGAGAAGAGCCATCTTTGCAGTGAAAGTCAGTCCTCATCCTTCCCCTGAAGATGATCACTGCCTGCTAATCCTTCACATGTATTTTCTGGAGTGGCAGAGCCCAAAGGGAGATATGAAAGCTATGCATTAGTCTATTGCCTGTGTGGAGAGAGAAAGAATGAGTGCCTAGCCAGTCATATGAGGTAGAGGTTTAACATGATGTTCTACCAAAGACTTTTTTGTGGTTTTCATCAAGCACTTTCCTGTCCTGGTGGGAGCTATGCAGGTGAAAGACAGCAAAACTCTTTGGTATCAGGACTTGGAGGAATCATTAGCAGCTGCAGGTAGCTGGGTACCCACCAAACCCAAAGGAGCCATCAGGCAGGGCTGGGGCTGGGTGTTTGCACTCAAGATGTAGCATCGTTGTGCAGGACCATTCACATGCAGACCCAGGTGATCTGATCACCTGCACTGCTCCAGAGACAAGGTTCCCGGGAGAGGAGAGACCCTGCAGCCGGGTGGAAGGTGCTGATGTGAAGAGAAACGTCTCTACACTGAGCCTTAACTCCCACTGTTTGCTACTCCCAGGGGATCCAATCTCTTTCCTGGCAGCCCCCGCTGTGACCATGCTCCAAGGGGTTCCTGTTGAGTTGTTTCTGTTTGGAGGATGAGCTCTGCCCTCAGCTCTATGTGCATGCCTCTGGAGCCCGCAGGTGCTGCCCTGTACTACCCTGCTGTGAAACCCTCTCCATTTCTGCAGGCTCATCTCTGCAGAAGATGAATCATATTTTCGTGTGAAGAGTTCTGGTGATGACACATGGCAATCTTTGTTTTCCGCCCTTCACTCTGATGGTGTGAGCAGGCAGAGTCTATTGGACTAAAAAAAAACCAACAAAAAACCTTATGCTTGTGTCTGAACAGTTCAAAATCTGCAGCTCTTCCATCTGAGAAGGTGTTTCTGATTCAATTGCAGAAGAAGCACATCTCAGTCTGTTCTGAAAGATTCTTCTCCAATCAAAGTGTTTTTCAGGTGTGTATTGGGCCAGAAAAACAGATAAATCACCTATGCTACAGTACTGTCAATTGGATTTAGTTCCTCTGATGCACAAAAGAGAGAGCCATGCAGTAGCATCCAGCAATTTATTGTGACTCGTTTTGCTATAATCCTCATTTGTCCAGAATCTACCACCTCTTGTTGCTTCAGCAGTTTACTGCCCTGTGTTCATAAGGATGGTATGAAACAGAGGGTGCGATATCAAGTCCAGTGAGAAGAAGACTACTATCCTACTTCTCAACAAGCCCTACAGCCAGCACTGGCATAGCAAGATCCTTTGTCATCTTCAAGATGATGAGACCCAGGATGCTTCAGCCGATTTATAAGGAGGCATGGATATATGATGTGAGCTTAATTCATAATGGGATTGAGCTGAAAGCACTAATGCTGTTTTACTGCAGATCTGACATTAACATTCACACAGTGTCTGATGGATAGTGCAGAAGAACCAAAGTAGGTTTTCTAGTGGGTCTGGTAGCAATCCATCTGTCTCAGCCTGATAAAATTATTGTTGCAATTTACTAAACTGAGCACAAGAAAATCCATCTGTGAACAGAGATATAAAAAAATCCTAAAAAAAAAAAACCAAAACCAAAGCCAATATTTTGTCTATGTAAAAAAACCGAAAAACAACTGAAACCCCACCAAAACAAAGAGGGAACACCACTCTCGGGAAGGTAGGAAAACAGAATTTTGCAACAGCTGCATAGCAATTTTGCAAGACCTCATTTTCTCCTTTACCACGTGAAGGATACTTCCTTACTTCAAAGAGATGTAAGGCTGTGTTCTTCACAGGAAGGCAGGAATTCAGATTTAATACATTATAAAGATGTAAAATATTAGAGTACAAAATTAGTTTTAGAAGCCCTGATTTCAGATCAAATTTAGGAAGCCCAGCTTCAGCTGCCTTTCAACCATAAGAAGAGCTGTAAAAAGTGTTATACCATGAGCACTGAAAGAATGCGTGCAAACTTAATTTTATTGTTGATCCTACTTGCCAGTATTTTAGGATTTATGTCCTACCATGAAGAATATTTGCTTTACCTTTGCTTAATGGCAGTATGAGATTGCTCATAGGCTTTGAATTATGATAGGTTAGAATGTCTTCTACGGTAGAAAATCCTTAAATACACCTTAAAACATTTGTACTTCATGTCGAGAGGCTTATGAAAGCTGGATTTAGGCAACCATATCTCATTTCTCCCCAAAATATGTCCTCCTTTTATTTATTGGGAGTCTTACTGGACAGATTTTCATCAATACTCCAATGTATCTGGACTTATGAAATCCCCGCCAGAGCTGGGTCTTTGCAGATGTGGAGAAAGCTGATAAAGGAGATTACTTGGTTGGCTTCAGAAAGCAGTGAGAACAATTTAAATAATGGCATCCAGCAGGCACACGAAGTGCCACGGGCTCTGCAAGCCAAAGGGTGAAACCACTGTTAAGGGCTTGAGAACGGGCTGAGAATGGCAGCTATCGGATGCCTGAAAAGACATCTTTTCAGGGGAGAAGACTGAAAAGGAAATGGAAAAGCTGAGCTGTTGGTGTGGTCACAAGAAAGCTCTGGGAGAAGAACACGCGGGATGCGAGGAAGGTTATGTTGGGGAGGTCACATTTCCACTATGCCTCCTTCAAAACTAGGGTGATGGCAAGAGATGGAGATACCCATTCCAGAGAGCTGGTACTGTCACACTCATCCTGCCAGAAATATATTGGTCCTTTGGCAAAGGACCATGCCCCAAAATACCTACATTTCAGTAGATATTTCAAGAAAAAAAGGTGCCAACTAACAAGAAGTAGATAGACTGAAAAAATGAATAACTAAGGAATATACGTCCCCCTAGAATCTGTGGTCAGTACAAAAGCATCATTACATTTGGTCTCTAGCCCAGTGTATGAAGAGCTCAGGAAGCTTAAGCTAGAGGAGCTGGTTTTATTGAGGTTTTATTGCTTTTACTTTGTTTTAATTCAGCAGCAGAATAATTGTTAGAGGAGCTAGAGAAGAAGTTTCAGTCCACAAAAACACCAATGATTTATTTATTGCTATCATTTAGGGAAAGGGCAGCATTTGCTGGTTCTGAATATTTAACATCTCGGGGAAAAGCCAGACACTCTGAAGCCTGCATGTTCCAGTGAGGCACTGAAAATCAGTATGCCACCCTCAGCCCCCTAAATTCAGAGCTGGGAGAGTTGGGAAGCTATGCTCCAGTGCATTCTTACAGGGACTGAGACTTCCTCAGACCTCAGCTTCTGTGGTCACGAGCATCCTGTTGAAGAGACTCTCTCCCTTCTCTGACCTGCTATGAAAGTCCAGGTAGGAAGGGGAAATGCATCTATGCCTCAGAAGACATTTACCTGCATGGCATTCATCTCAGAAAAACTGCTATTCATTTTACTTCATGCATCATTTATAATGATTCTCAGGAGAGCAACGGGTGGGAGAGATCAGCATCAGTGTTTTTGCCTACCCAAAGCTAGAGTGAGATGCATTTTGAAACACTGAAGGACTGTTCTCAGCTTGTTTCCCCCTGCTTTCTTGGTTTTCCAAGGGACTCAAGCTATGAGCCTCAGTCTCTCTAGCTACTAACTGACCCAACCCACCAGATGTTTCTTGAGAAAGCACTCAGGAGCAGCCAGACCACAGCCACACACAGGCAGAAGAGAAAACAGGAAAAGACAGTTTCCCATGCTTCTCATGTGTCACACTATCTGTTGAACCCCCTCCTTTAACACGTCACCTACTGCAGTGGGATTTCACCGCTGCTCTTGGCTGTGGAGGAAACAGGCCTGACTGCAGATGGGAATGAGTGACAGGAGATGGGCAGCCCCTGCCTCCAACTCTCCCCCAAGGAACCATCCCAGGGAGAAGCTCTTAGAGAAGCCTGTGTCTTTTTGTGACCATTGCTGTTTGTGAAACACCCTTAGGAGAAGAAAGTGACAGTCACCCCTCACCCTTCCCCCTGCAAGATGTATGAAAGGGAAAAAACATTGAGGTTTTTTTTTAAAGGAGTGCATGTCAAATCTCATAGCCAATTTGCAAACAGATATTCTGTCTATATTGCTTTAAATCAATGTTTAGCAGCACAAACTGAGGGTCTAACTGGCACAGAATTCAATAGCAAGATCAGTACCCAGCTTAGGACCCTTCTTATACTTTATTATCTGAAAATCTCTTTTTGAATGCTTAAGGAAATAGCAGCTAAAAAGATGAGAGCACCAATGGCTGGATGTGGTTATATCCATCCTGTGGCCTGACCGTCTAGCAACATCTCCCTGCTGTTTATGATACAAGAGTGAGATTTAACCACGCTCACAGTGACCACCCACTAGCTGTCATTCCTGATTTAATACAGGATGAGGCTTCCCAGCCCTCTGCTCAGCAGAGGGGGTGACTTTTTCTTCTAAGCCTTCACTGTTTGGGTGGTGAAGTTGTTTCCTCAGAAGCTGAAGTGAGCTCTGAAACTGCCAGCTCCCACAGGGCTTGGTTGTGTCCACAGTACAAGAGTTAAATCAGTATTGCTAAAATGGAAACCTGGGCGCTCTTGTCCCTTAGTGGAACACTTGACCTTTTATCAGGAGGAGGGGCCTCTGGTCAGTTAGGCAGGAAACGAAGAAAACATATTTGCATAGCATTGTCAGGCCAAAGGCTTCTGCGAGTCACCCTGGGGGCGCCTTTCATTAACAAGTGTTGTTTGCTGCTGGAGGGTGACAAAAAAATTGATTAGCCTCTTTAAAATTTCTCATAAAATTGTATTAGCAAAACAGTAAATACATGACACAGGGACCGTAACCACGGGATGTTTACATAATGCCCACTGTGGACGAGTACTAAATACCATAAAAGACCTGAGACCCCCCCCAGAAAGTCCGCGAGTTCTGGCTCTCAGAAGGCAGCTAGAGCACCATTGTTGTTGCTGTTGTTCCTCTTCCTCTTCCTCCTCCCCCTCACATTTCAGCTTCGGGGCTGTGAACTTTGCTGGTGGTTATTGCAATTCCTATTGCTAGGCTTCCGTTGTCAGAAAAGAGCTGGGCCAGGGAAGTGTTCAGCACAAGGCAATCCCCGTCTGAAATGACAGAGTCAACACACTCCAGTATCGACCTGGGGGTCGCCTCCCACTTGAGGCGCCTCTGGTTCCTGTTGAGCTCCAGCCGGTAGGTGAAGTTGTCGGCTTGGGTGGGCGTGCCGATCAGCATCATCGTGGCGAAGAACTGGGGGTGGCCCTCATACTTCTCCTGCTTCCTGAGGACCAGCAAAAACTGGTGGCCAAGGCAAGAGTGCATGATGATCCAGTCTGTGGGTGCGGGCAGGTGCATGTCCGTGGCCAGGAAGACAATCTCTGCGCCCTGAAGGATATTGATGCGGTGGGTCTGCCTCAAGTGGGACACCACCACCTCCAGGTGCCCTTCCCACGGGCAGGAGAAGAGTGGACACGTGCAGGGAACCAGCTGGGGGTCGTGCACTGCTTCGTGGTGATGGCAGGGAGAAAGGATGCCTTGCTCCGTGGATGCCTGCGCAGCTGCACAGCGGGTCGGTGCATACTACGGGAAGAGAGAAATTATGTATGAGAGCAAGTGGACCAGAAACCAGGGCAGATATGCAAGGTGCAGACCCCACAGACATCAGTCATCCATACTCCACCTAAAGCAGCATCAGTGGAAATGCAGGGAACTCAGCACTCCAGGGATCAGAGGCAGTCCTGACCTGGATCTGCACAGCAACAGGAGATGGCAGTTGCCTTGTTCTCCAGGAGAAGAGACAAACTGTTTGCGTCATGATAAGTCACTTCAAATGAAAATGATGTATGTGTTTAAAGAGCGATTTCATTAGTTCAGGGGGAAAGATCTGATTAAAAGAAAAAACAACCCAACAAAGCAAGGACAGCATGGGGCATTTTATATAGTTAAGTCTCTTGCTGCTCAGAACAAGGGAATGAAATATGTATGGCATTATTATTCTTTAATGAAATATACGGGCAAATACGGGCATTTTTCCTGAAACAATAGGCTTTATTACATCCATAATTTGTGAAATAAATGTCGGTTTTTATTGTATATGATACTGTCACTATTTTTTTTGGCCAATGTATTTGTGCCTAATTGATGCCCTTACCACCATAAATCTTAAATTACTCTCAAAGGTGATTGGATGGCAAATTTAGGGCATTTTTATACCAAAGTAAATTTGCATTAAGGTAGGGCAGCTCGCTAAAAAGGCAGCAGCTCTTGCAGAAGAATTCCACGTGAGGGCTAAAAAGCAAACTGCTCTGGCTCTCTCAAGTGGATGTTGTTGAAGGGAAATAAGTCTTACTCAGCCAAAAGTGTATTCACACGTAATGTTATTCAGGAAGAGCAATGTCTCTCCACAGTAACTGTGTGCATAGACAAACCCTAAGGCACAGGCATGCTGGTCATGATTCATCTTACCCAATTTTAAGCATTTACTTCACCCACCCAAGACGGAAACCTGGTTACCTGGGACTGCCTCTGCAGCCTGTAAATTGAGGCAGCCCTTAGAGTGCAGGACTCAGATCTTAGATGGAGTAGTTCACCTTCGAAAGGTGACACCAGCTGACGCCAGAGAGACTGAGATCCAGTCTGCCTAAATGTGCCTAAATTTTAAACATTTTTTCTCTCTGAACTCCTCTTATAAAAGTACATCTCTTATCTCCATTAATAGGAATACATACGTATATATGTACATTTTGCTTTAACATATGTCCTAAGATTAATGTAATTCCCTAAATACTGCCCCACATCCCCCCATTTTAATATATGTGCCCAAAATGACATGAACTACATTATAGTTCTGGCATTTAACAGTTGTTCTCCTCCATGCCACATCCAAGTCATAGCAGATTTGGGATTTTTGAGCAGAGATTTGTTTTGTATAGGGGCAAGCATAATCCTGTATAATGGGTGGTAGATTTGCTGCAAAGGGTAAGTTGTCTCGTCTCTTTATGGATACTGTGAAAGCTTTCATTATGACCTTGTTGTAAGCAGTTTTTCCCACCAGAATTTGTACATTTCTTTACAGGATGTTTTGGAAGACAATCTCTTGGGGCAACTGTCCTAACTCTCAGATGACCAGGGCTTCCTTGCCAACCAGGATGACAATTCCATCCATTCTCATTGTGTCAGTAGCTGCCAAAGGATGTGATGGATAGAGCAGGGTTGTGATTGCTGTTGCTGTGAAATTCATGGCTCTTCCCAAGGCACTGGATGTCAAAGGGAACTGTCTCTTCTTCCTCTGGCACTTGATATGAAGAAAAATTGACTAGTTAAGCCTTACTATTGAAACTGGCAGCTTTTTCTTCTGACAATTATTACCTCAGTAGTACTGTTCTACTTTTCCCTTCCCAATATTTTATTTGTTTTGCTGAATAAAATTCAAGAATATAAACTTCCCAAGAAGATAATGAATTGAGGACAGATAAATGACTATCATTGTCTGGGAAATAAAACAGGTCATTATAAACTAATCAAGGTTTGTGGCTTTAGCTGCCTGCTTATCGCAGTGGGATTACTGGTTCACACTTAATTCTACATTAATTTTTGCATCCCATTAGGACGAAAGTTATGGTTAATTTAAACTCTTTTTGGTGAAGGAGGCTACTGCAATGGCAGATCGTAAAAGCCTTTTAAAAAAAATCCCTGAAATGCTAATTGCCTCATAAAATGAATTTTAATCTCCCAATCTAATACAGTGGGTGTGAGCAATTACCTTCTCTCACCAAACTGTTAATGCAACATTAGTGATTATACTAATTAAAACTAATGAACTCATACTCACATGCTGATAAACCTCTCAACCACTCGACAAGTTCCAGCCTTCTATCAGTTTTATTTAACTCCCCTTTTGGAAGATGAATCTTAAATTAACCTCTTGACTAACATTCAAAATTAGGTTTTGAAATTTGAAGCTTTATAGACTGTGCATAATTCTTCTCCAAAGATTACCAGAGCCAGAGAAACCATTTCCACTGAGGATGTAATTGAATTTAGAAATGCATTCCCCTAATTTGAGAAGCATGAAGAGCAATGGTAGCTCATCCATCTAAACTGCATCCAAGGTAAGAAAATACAAATATCTTCAAAAATCTCTTTATGACA
Organism: Falcunculus frontatus; assembly: GCA_013398115.1. NCBI lineage: Eukaryota > Metazoa > Chordata > Aves > Passeriformes > Falcunculus > Falcunculus frontatus. The sequence goes on from VZRV01009508.1 coordinate 139,048, forward strand.
AACGTCTCTATGGCTCGGGAACTGGGAAAATAAATTACAATGAGCAACTTATACAATATATCTTCTTCTTTCCTAAACTTATGAATTTTTGTATGTGTAAACATAATTGTAAATTCCCTTTCACAACTCACATTTCTGAAATATTTCCATGAATCACTTCAGCAAAGGATTTCTGGTCTAACTTTGTTCAGTTCAGGTTTATTGAAAATTTTGGAAACCCAGCACAAACCACGTGATCTATTTTTATTCTCCGACTTGCTAAGAACCGTCTTCAAAATCTGGCTTCTGAATTGTTCAACATTCCTCTTTCAAAATTCTAAATTTGTAGTATTTTGAAAGAAACATTTAATAATTCCCTGTCAGTGTAAAAAAAAACTCTCAGAGAAAAATACTATTTTACATTTACTTTTGAGGTATGAGTGTAACTACTGGGGTGTTTGTGCTCTTCTTGGTCATTCATATGGCTGTGAATTGAAATGCTAAAATTGAAATGCAAAACAGGCAAAAAATGGTCATCTTGAGTGTATTTAAATGCTTGAATAAATATTTATGAACAGTTTTTCCATGTTTAATTTGCTCCAGTGTTTACTTTCTACCATTTATTGCCCGATTACCTAATAAAATTAGGTTTAGTATATTGTTCTGTCAGTCCGGTATTATTCTCAATTATCTTTTAGCCTGTTGGCCAATTTCAATCAAATTGAACTGTGGGATGGAATTCTCAAACGCTTTAATTTTCAACCATTTCTGAGAAAAGAGGCACCAGGGTAGAGCAGTATGACCCCTTCATGTCTCCAGGGAGGAACAGCTTGCCACGTGGGCAGTATTACATTGACAAATAGGAGAGAACCTAAACAATGGCAGTTTGATCCCAAATGGATTATAGACACCAGAGAACCCACATGAGACAGTGTCTTTATGAACAGGAGAAAAGGCTTCAGCCAAAGCACTCCTCATTAGATGCAACATAATCCCACCACGAGGCACCAAACCGCAGGAAACCAGGCTCTGCTGCTCACAGAAAAATTCCTTTTTAATGATGCAGCTTATTACAGAGCAGTTCTTTTTAAGAACAAGTAATTTGGCAAAGAGCAATTTATGAACACATGGTGCTTTTCTTATGGAAAAAACCCCCCAGCCAAACCATGACTAGATTTGGACTGGGACACAGGTTGCTAAAAATGCAGCAAATTGCTTTAGATGTGACACATTTGTTCTACCTTTGATGTCTGAGGAGTAGGTCCTAACTCTGAAGACTATCAGCTCCTTTTGCAGCCCATGCAGAGCCCTGGAGTGCAATTCACTTGATTCAAAGAAGTGCTGAAGAAACATCCCCTGGACACCCTCTCTACATGCAGACAGGACCAAACCCATCCTCAGCACAGACCCACAGAGGTTTTATTGATTTCTAGACAAGAAACAGAAGGACAACCCTATTTTAGTCACGAAAGAGCGGTACCACTATGGGCTTCTCCCGCTGCGCTGGAGACAACACAGCCCACGGAGAGAGAAATGGATGCCTGTTCACATGAGGGTGTAAATCCGTGGCTCCCTACCATCATTACAACTCCAAAGACATGATAGAAAATTCAGGGAAAGGATAAAGGCTAGATTCAAGAGTTAAAGACCTCCAAGAGGTCAAGAATACACTAACGCATAACTGAGTCTGCAGCTGCAAAGCTGAGGCACCCATCCAGGAGAAAGGGCTTTGCTATTGCTCCTCATGCTCTGAGGGAACTTTTGTGTTTGAACTAGTAAAGTCTTTAGATCAGCTATGGTGAAAATGGTGAAAACAGAGGCAGCAACCCACATTGCACCTCTGCTGGCTGAGCTCACGGCCCTGTGGGGTGCAGGCACTGGATATACCACTGTCCCTCAAGCCCTGCTTCTCTGCTGCACATTGGCACAGCTCCAGAAAGGAGAGCAAATGCAACTGCTGCCCTGAGCAGCCAAATGCCCTGCCATTGAAGTTCTGACTTAAAAATGCTGAATTTGTTCAAAATAAACAGTGCAGAGTGAGAGAGGGTTACAAGCAGTCCTCCCACCCCATGGGAGAGGCCCTAGACACTGATGACCTGGAGTATAAGGAGGGTGAGTAGCACCACCACATCGTAAAAGAATAAACATTGCTCAGGTCTTCAGAGTAACAGTTAAGTGTCACCTTTCAGCACTTGCCAGTGTTCCTCAGTATTATACTGGAAACCTGGATACCTCATTCATACTTTTACTTACTGTAATGCACGTAATGTGCAAAAATCAGCCTTTCACGTCCCTGTGAACAGCACCAATGCGTGCTGAGAACATCCCAAGGGAGGCGGACAGGGACAGGTTCACTGCCCAATAAATAAGGGTTTCTGACAGGAAAGCAGGTGCTGCAAATAATCATCCTTTTCCAGACACTTCATGCCCGTGCAACTGCATTTTCTCCAGAGGTCATACACACTTTGCAAACCGTGTTTGCAAATCGTTAATTCACCCATTCACTGGGCTCTTTTCCTGGGGCAGTCAGTGGTGTGGTCTGAAGGCCACCACAGTGGGGCTTCTGAGCCGGGCTACATAGAAAACGGCAAAGATGAAAATAAAGCCACTGGGCATGCCAGCCAGCCCAAACCAGAAGACAGTGCTCCCTCTCTACCCCAGCCCAACCTTAGCACACCTGGGACACTGCAAATGAATCCTCCTCCCAAGAGGAAACTACTCCTTCCCTGTATCCAAACTCTTTCCTCTTCATCCGCGGCTTTCCTAGCTAGGTGTCCCAGTTTGAGACACGGGGTTATGGGAGGTAAAACGGCAGTATTATTTCTTACTTTAGAGTCAAAGAATTTAGGCACAAGGAGATTAAATATCTAAGTGTACTGACCATATTTTGTTGTCCAGCTTATATCACCCAACCCCTGAATTTCCGTAGTAGAATTGCCTCCTTGAGCATTTGATATTCTCAAAATCCAGCCTCCATTAACCTTGGCTGCAGCTACAAGTGATTAGACTACCCTTAAATCAGGTCTGAGGCTTGGCAAGATGGGCTTCCTCACAGTTACAGGAACTTGTAATAACATGCCATTATTTACCTCATCTCCTCCACCCCACCTGTGACAAGGAACAACAAGAGATGCAGTCACTTCGTGGGTAGGTAAGCAACTGGAAACGAGCCATGAGAATTCGGTGGATCTTTGACCTAAAGATTTCTGCAGACAAGAAGGGACCCCAGCCTGTAGCTGTGAGATTGCTTTGAGTGAACAACTTCCAGGATTTACAGCAACTTTCAGCAACATCACAACTTTCAGGGTTTCTGCTGAAACAAATTGGCATTTTCTTTGCAAGTGAAATGTGCCATTTATTCAGTTTTCTTACTGTCTTCCTCCTCTTTCTTGGCTTCTCAGGGACTGACTGCTTCTTCTCATCTGTATGGAAACTGCCTCCAATAATTTTCTAATCCTCAGCTTCTTTCTGCCTCACAAAAGCTTTGCCACCCACTAACATCCACCTCCACGTTACTTACACCCACCTCACAGAGACAGAAGCTCAAAAGAACTAAAAAGGTGACATGAAGAAAGTAGTGAGTCTTTTAATCCTGATCTTCACTTAATTTATCTTCTGCTCTTTTTTAATATGCTAATGAGATTTTTAAAATCTTTCAGATGAAAGAAAAGAGAGAAAAAAGGACCCAGCCCCCTCAACCTATTTTGTCAAAAGCTGTACTTTCATATCTGAAATTAAGAAATCCAAGCCAGGGCTCATGTTGGGGATTTATATAAAATTTTAATTACACAAAATCCTGTTCATTATGAATGCATCAGTTGAATTTCTTAAGTACTGAATATTAGTTGTAGTTTTGGCAGAGGAAGGATTTGTTTCCCCTACTATCAAATGGCAGTGCGAGGACAACTTCAAGCTCATTTTACTAATCTCACTTTGCAGCATAATCAGGCGTGACTTGGTGACACAGCACACGGGATGTGTTAATGGCTGTCCTCATGCTAATTACACACCTCTGAGTATGCAGAGAAAACACGGCTTTGGTACATGTCCATGCTGTACCACACACTTCTCTCTATCAGACAACCCCAAATTTTAGATGAAGCCATGTATATGTAGAAGTATTTTGGAAAAAAACCTCTGGTTTTGTGGTAGATCTAGCAGATCTATGATTCAGCGTTTTAAATGTATCCCAGATGGAAAAAGAGATGTTATTCTCAAATTTAATCCCCCTACTTTCTTTTCAAAAATCATTTTTTTCAGCATTAACTGTCATGCACTCTTGAAGCACAAGCAAAAAACTTCAAGAAACTTGGCCTTCTTCAATATATTGAAAACAGTGTAATTATAACGAAATATAAACAGCATCCACACTAAAACATTTCAGTCCATAGATGCTTTCTGAGAGACACTCATGTGGACACTGGTAGGGTGGAGCAAGGTCATGCTTTCCAGCTCTCCTACTTCAAAACTAAGTTTGATGAACCCTTCCAAGCCCAGATGGACACCAAAACTTCCCATGTTTCAAACTGAAGGGAGATGCCGCACCTTGCTGACCCTCAGCCAATGCTGCAGCAGGGTCATGGACACCCAGGAAAATTATCCCAATTTAGCTGCTGTGTTTGATGGATCTTACCTGAGATCACTTTCCATGCTCTCTTTGAGAAATAAAATACACTGACACAAGCAAAACCATGTGCACGAGCAATTCCTGTGGAGCATGCAGCAGTTATTTGCTAGTCAAAATAAAAAGCTAGGCTGGAGGGTGGGACATGCCCTTGGGACCTGATTTGCAACTTGTATTCTCTCCGCTGTGTTTCAGGACTGGGTGCAGTGCAGTGACAGCAAACCATAGCATAGTGTATCTGATGCTGCATTGCACCTGCTGATGCACTGAGGCATGCAGATATTTACCATCTTTTCTTTGGACTTTAGAAGAAGATTTTATGCCTTGATTTAAGCAAGGGTGATGCCTCTAAATGCCATCTCCTTTGGCCACACAAGGCAAGTATCAGAAGCCAAGGCACACACTGTCAGCTCTTTCTCCAGAAGGGCAGGGTGCAACCACTGTTTATCAGCAGCTTGTTCATGAGACGCTGCTGATCCTGGCTCTGGGTGAGGGAGTGAGCAGCCCGCATATATACAAAAGAGATAATCAAAAATGTAGAGTTATCTGAAGATTTGCTTCATCCTTTATCCACTTTGTATTTTGGATAAAGCCTGTTCACAAAATGCAAAACCATTATAGGCTTTAATTAAAAGCAAAGTGATAAAGCACTTCCAAGCTGCATCTGCTCTGTCTGATAGGGAAGGCAGAGTTCACAAGAGCCCTATATCTGACCTGTTGATTTTGCGGTTTACATTCACACTGAAAAAGAAATTAATATGGAAAATAATTTTTAAAAAAAGAAAGAAGAAATGATTGCCCACTGTGCTCATAAACTTAGCAGTTCAGACTGCCTCTAAATAACTCATCATTTGATATTCATTTACAAGTTACTACAGTAACAGCATGTCTCCAAGAGAAGCAGATTTACTGGTGTCATTTGAGATAATTAGACCAAATCCACCCTGAGACAATCAAAATTCTCCCCGTCCGTCAGACGATCTCCAGTTATCACAATTATATGACATGTAAATCCATTAACTGCTCTTTCAGAGTCGCATCCCAGGAGTGCCAAAGGATGGCATAAACATTACCGGTCTGCTGGAAGGAGAGAAGGGATGAGGTGGTGGCTGTTGAGCCAGCCTGCAGACTCTCTTGGTGGCACCAGTGTCTCCAATCCCATCTATGCACCCCTTCTGGCCAAGGATTTGCTCTGTGGTCTATGGCACATTGCTCTGACAGCTGTCACAGGGCAATGTGCAACTAAGGCTGTGCCAGACAGGTCACAACAGAGAGCAGACACTGGGCTGGGGCAGGTAAGTGCAGTGAGGAGGGAGCACAGGGCTGCCAACGCTGTCTCCCCATCCTGTCTCATAGGCTGTGCCTCTGCCTACACCTCTGTAGCAGTCACTGAGCAATGTATGAGCCATAAAACACCCCACGTTTTTAGTTAAGACTTTCTCCTGAGAGCTATTCCTGAGGAAATGCAAAGGTGTCTTAAAGTCATGCCTGTCTCCCTCTTGCTGAGGCATTGCTTGTTCCAGCAAGCAATGGGCATCTCAAACCCACCCACAATGGCCTGGTGTGGTGGGGGTCATGCTCAGGTTATAGAAGTGGGGGAAATAAATTGTTTCCAGCTCAGAGTAACTCTCTGTTCCCCTACACATCTCTGCCCCTCCTCCACTAGTGGCTTTCACCTTACCCTTGCTCTGGGTACCTTGCAATGTAAGTGTGGCACTGAAAGAAAAGTCTCCCTGTTACAAGACAAACCAAAATTCATCCTTATTCCACTGTCAGATGAAAGTTTGTCTTGAGTTTGTGTAGTCAAGCTTAAGAAAGGGGAAAAAACCCCATGAAACAACCCAGAAAATCCATGGGAGCTTTTAGCTTTGGGCATGAAAAACAAGCGGCAAACCTGGGTAAATTAATTTAGTTTGTGTAATGTATGCAAATGCTTCACTGATATATTCTTTGCAGTAAGGAAAGGGGCATTTCTCTGGGAATATTTGGCTTGTGTCTCAAATACTTCTTTTAATTCTGTGTAAATTCATAGCCTGTTCCTTCCTCATCCTCCCCCTCAAATTCTCAAAGAATAGTTTTTCTAGATGTTTTCTTCACATGGGGAGGATGCAGGTAGAAAGAAAGAACAGAAAGGGAGGTTCAGCTTAGCCAGAGAAGACAATGTTCCATTGCTATTAATAGAGTGGAAGTCTAAAGCGTTTTGTTAAAAAATCAAAAAAAACCCCAAAAACCCCAAACCAAAACCCACAACAATCTTCTAAGTTAACATTTCTGCTTACCGAAAGCTACTGTCTATCTAGTCCAGGAGAGGTTGAGTCAGTCAGTCTCCATGCTGTGCCTCCTATGGCGCTGCTGTTTTGGGGGAGAACCCCCTGGCATCCTCTTGCCTGCTGGCACCTGCCTTCTGACCTCGTGTGCAAACAGCAAGAGGGAGTGTAGGACCACAGAATCACAGAAGGTTTGGGGTAGAAGGGACCTTTGAAGATCATCTAGTCCCAATGCCCTGCCATGGACAGTGACATCTGTCACTAGACCATCTGTCACTTTTCTCAAAGTCTGATCCAAACTGGCCATCAATAATTCCTGGGATGGGGCATTCACAGCTTCTCTGGGCAACCTGTTCCCCTGTCTCACTATCCTCACAGTAAAGATTTTCTTCATTATGTCTAATCTGAACTTGCCCTCCTTCAGTTTAAAACTGTTATTTCTCGTCCTGTTACTACAGGCCTTGGTAAAATATGTCTCTCCATTGCTTTTATCAGCCCCCTTTATAAACTGAAAACTGCAATCAGATTTCCCTGGAACATTCTCTTCTCCAACCCCATCTCTTTCAGCCTGTCTTCATAGGAGAACTGCTCCAGCCCTCTGATCACCTCCATAGCCCTCCTTTGGATCTGCTCTAACCAGTTCACATCCTTCTTGTGCTGGGAATCCCCAAAGCTGGATGCAGTATTCCAGGCAGGGTCTCACAAGAGAGGAGTAGATGGGCAGAATCACCTCTTCTGACCTGCTGGTCACATTTATGTTCATACAGACCAGGATATGGTCAGCTTTCTGGGCTGCAAGTGCATATTGCTGAGTCAAATCTGATTTATATGGACAGGTACCCCCAAGTCCTTTTCCACAGGACTGCTCCAAACCCATCCACCACTCAGCCTGTATTAATACCTGGGATTGACCTGACCCGAGTGCAGGGCCTTGCACTTGAACTTCACGAGATTCACAAGGCCCTGCTCCTCAAGCCTGTCAAGGTCCTTTTGGAAAACATCCCTTCCCTCAAGTGAATCAGCAGCACCACTCAGCTTGATGTCCTCTGCAGGCTTGCTGAGGGTGCATTGATCCCACTTCCTACGTCACTGATGAAGATATTAAATAGTATTGGTCCCAGTATGGACCCTTGTAGGGCACACCCGTCCTTACTGGTTTCCACTTGGATATTGATCCATTGACTGTTACTCCTTGGATGCTGCCATCCAGTCGATTCCTTATCCATCTAACAGTCCTTCTGTCAAACCCATACCTCTCTCCAACTTAGAGGCAAGGATATTGTGGGGGATTGTATCAATAGCCTTACAGAAGCCGAAATAGATGGCAACCATAGCTCTTCCCTTGTCTGCTGATGCAGTCACTCCATTTAGGAAAGCTACCAAAGTAGTCAGGCATGATTTGTCTTTGGTGAAGCCATTTAGGCAGTCTCTAATCACATCCCTGTCTTCCACATGTTTTGACGTGGAGGATCTGCTCAGTGATTTTTACCAGGCGTTGAGTTGAGGCTGATTGGATATCACCAGGGAATGATGAGGTTGTTCATGGGGAAAACAGGCACAATCAGAGGTGAGAGACCCATTACCCAGCAGAGCTGCAGTCTCTAGAGTCTAGTTATTTATAAAGTCAGAAATCCATTAGCATAGACTATGCAGCTCTGGCTGCAGAACCATAGGCTCTTTCTAACAGCTCTGATCTCTCTGGTTCTACATTCTAAAATTTCCTACTCCAGTGCAAGTGTAGCACCATAAAAAGGGGACAGAGGGCCGTATTTCTTATTCAAAGCCATTCTCACTCTTTAATGTCCCTTCTCACACCCTCACTTGTCTTGTGGGAAGATTTCATGTTTTAACTTCAGCCAGATCCTCCCCATGCAGGCAGCTTAATACATGTTCTTATAAACTTGTCTGGCTGTACAGTACTCTATAACTTGCACATCATAAAAGTGAATAATTTTACATCTATTCTGACACACTTATGGGTTTTGAGGATTTGACAGTGGGGTAGATTTTTAAAATTTATTTTCAGCTTCCTGTTTTCGAGAGCTTTCTGTGTGACATGTTATAAATGAGACCACTCATTTCATCATTCTGGAGGTGTTTCAGCCTTTCTTCCCCAGGACAAACTTCCCTCCTTCTTCCCAAAGAGCTGCACAGAGGAAGCGTGGTTTCTCAGGGGTGGGATGGAGGGAACATCTGCTCCCCATCTCTCACACTGAGAGAGGTGCGAGAGAGGGCAACAGCCTCAGTACCCTCTGAGGGTGCCCTCAGGCCACTGAGATGGCTGCTGCAATCCCTGCTCCCTGCTGGGGTGTGACCCTGCAGTGAACAGCACGGCTTTCCTGCAAGGAACTGCATCAGTTGGGTTGACCAACACCACTGGTTTCAGATAGGGCTGGGAGAGCTCTGGGCAGTCCTCTGGGATCAGGCTTAACAAGCAGGAATGGCTGTGTGGTGTTTAGTGCAGTGTGTCTTGCCAAAAGCATGAATGATGTGTGAAGTGACTGCAAGAGGGACACACACACTCCCAAGAGGAACCACTCAAGTGTTTCTACAACTTCACCAGCAGCTTCTTGCTCAGTGAAGGCTGTTAGGCACCTTCACGCCCCTGTCAGCAGAGCTTCCATTTTTAAATTCCTTCATTTCCCTCCTTTGTACCCTATAAGTATGCAGTGATGGCTTACCCTGTAATTTCCAAATCCACAGCGAGTCCATGCTAATTCAGAATAACATCTTTTAGACCAACGGGGTTTGCAAAGACTTCAAGGATAAAGATAACAATATTCAGCAGAAGAAACACCTGTGACAAACAACTGGCTAAATTTTGGGCGGAATTTTTCTCATCCAAATGTATATGTCTAAAAGATCATTATGTTCAAATCTGACCTGTTCATCTGAAGCTCCTTTAATAACAGAGATAAGATGTACCTTCACAGAGGAATTCATCATCCCTATCTTGAACATGTCCATTTCTAGGGAAAGATGAAATTACCATGAGCACCCGCAGGAGATGTTTGCTTTTCTTCCTTGGCTAGAAGTGAAGCTGGGGTCACTGGCCCACAAGTGGACATCAGGCTTGCAAAGTTCCACCATGTTCAGTATATCAGGAGAGTCACTCAGACTCTGAGTAGCAAGGGTGTCAGGACAAAGCCACTGTGACTGTTCAATGGGTGATTATGAGCTGCCTATTTGCCTAATACAGAAAATCCCTTGTGCTGACACATTTTCTTCCTAGCTAAGGGCTGGTCATCCTAATTTTCAGGCCTCCAGATTTAACAGTGAAATAAAACTAATTTACAGCTCTTGCCATTAGGAGGACAAATTTTCATCTCTGTCCTTCGGGTGAGAGGCACTATAACAAATGAATGATTACTGACCCATGATACCTATTAGAGATTGCAGTTGGGTCATCTCATTTGTTGTTTTAACACAAGAAATTAAGAGCCTAGCAGGGCTATGACAAAAATTGAATTGATAATGAGACGAACACTGCCTTTACCACAGGCTCTTTGTAGAATTTTATGTGGGAAAAGCTCAGTGCCAACAGGACCTCGAGCTGTGGGCCCAAATTGTGGAGCTTAGCAGGACTTTCCACCCGCACAGGCTTCCTCCCATTGGTGCCCGAAAGTGCAATCTAGCTGCCACATGCTGGAGTTCATAGAGACAAAGGAGCAGTTAGCCATGTGCTTACTTGGCCCTTTTTCCTCTGTCAATGCCTGCAGCTAAATCGCCCACCAAAGAGCTTTTGAATCAAAAGGAGGTAAGTGCACAGGACAGTTTGCTCCCAACAGCAGCCACCGTGACAGACTCCTGTGTTCTTAGTCTGATGCTGATTGAAGACCAGTCCCTACTGTCAAGTAACAAAGCTGGTCTCCTTCAAAAGCATTCTCAGTGCAGGGAAACCAATAGCTTCCAAGTTTTAGGGGAAATATTGAAGAAGGCCATGGATAACCTGCCTTTGAGCTGTGTGAAGGCAAAATTAGACCCCATCAATTCTGCACAGTCTCAAGCTCAAGACACACATATTTGGCTTCTTCTCAGACCCTCCTGCCCCTAGACAGATTGTGGGGCCATCACACCTGTGTGGCTCAGCACAACAGCACCCATCCTGGTCTGAGCCTGTGCTCCAGCTGCTCCCTGGGTCAACCTTCTCTGATCCAACAGCATTGCTCCCCTTCCTGCAATCTACCCTGACTCTCCAGCCTTTCCCAATTGCGTGACACAGTGCCCTGCCCTTGTCTCATGTACTGAAGGAAAGAAAATTCTAATAATTGTCTGCCATTTAATCAACTAATAGTTAGTCATTAGTTGACTTATTGTACTTTTTTTTGTTCCAGTCTTAAGATGGAAAACCACCCCGTTGTCTTTCACTCCTAGAGGTCTGTCCGCACTCTGTCACAGAGTAAATCTGCAGACACAGAAAGTACCATCTCCGCTTTGCTTTCCACATGAGCTTTCTCCCCATTTATTTCTGCTGCCTATTTTACATGAAGATCTGCTTTAGATTTCAGGCTTGCTCCAGCACCATTTGCTAAAATTATATCAAGTATTGATTGGTAACAGATATATTACAGGGCAATGCTATTGAGGATACATTAAGTAAATGGAGGAGCAGGCCCATGCTGCTTTCTTCCTTTCACCAGAATGGCAATCAGCAGCAGCAGAGCTGTACAGGGTCTGAAACAGCTGTGGCTTGAACCAGCCAGAGATCATCCAAATTAATAGACTATGGAGAAGTCTCGGTGCTGTGTTAAATGCTGTGGGCCTAGTAGTGCCCTGGGGTAAAAAGTACTTACATAGGTAGTCTTGTGAAATGAGAATGGTTTAAAGAAAAAACACTCGTAATTCAAGGCCTTCAGCATTCTGGTGATCTGGCATACTGATCCATCTTTCATATTCACTTATTACCGCTCAATATTTAATTTCCTTTGTACTTAGAAAGGTGCCAAGACCAGGTGACAGTGATGGCTGGCTACTATCTTTCAAGTTGTGTAACTCAGGCAGTGAAGTAGAAAGGACAGTAACAGAACAGCGAAGGGGAGGCATAGTCACAACTCCAGGTGGTGGACATTAAGTTGACATTGGTAGAATGTTTCAGGATGAGAAGCTGAGGTTAAAAAGAGTGTTAAAAAGAATTCTTTGCATTAAAATAGGGAGCAAGGTAATCTACAAATCTTTCTTAACAGTCACGTGAAAATTAACATCGGTGACAGTGGTATTAACCTAAAGTGACTTTCAAATGCCCTTTGGCTGGAGTTCCTTACTACTGACCTTACCCAGGTGACTGCAGTTATAGGAGTGCAGGTAAATGTAGAAAAGACTGCATGAAATAGCATCAGAATTGAGCTAAACCATCTGTAGCCATAGAGTGGCAGAGTTACAGCTAAACTTATTTCACACTTTGGTCTGGCATTGTCCTGACTCTGGTTTCACTTGGCTCTTTCTCTCCATGGCCTGTAAGGGGGCTTGAGGGTGACTAAGCTGAGCTCAGATGCAGATATCAGGTTTTCAGTTCCTACACTCAGGTGAGATGAATCCCACATTGCTCCTGCCTCTGAGCTCCCTGGTAACCTTCAAGCCCTTTGACTCTTTCTCTTCCTGAGCCATCTATCTGGCTCATCCCTAATTTATCGGCAGAGGCTACCTTTATACAGGCGAATAAAACAATTCAGGGCTGTTTCCTGGCCCTGAGATCAAGAGGAACATCTTTTGTCCATGTGGTTTAATTTACCTCTCACACAGAGTGGCCTCTGCATTGTCTCTGGTGGAAACAGTTCCTGGTCTCTCCAAGGCAGTTAAGGAGAATGCTTTCTGGTATGTGGCAAATCCAGGGAGAATGCTGCCCATCACACTGCATGGATAATTGCAACTTGGTGTTGTGGCCTTGGCCTTCTGTGGTTTGGTAGGTAGAACCACATCTGAATTTCCCACATCCGGAGGTGGCTCAGCATGTGCAGGCGAGAGGTAAAAATCCACATCAGGGGAGTTCGTGTCCTGCTTCCTGAGCCCTTGAAGGTTAATGGCTGCACAGAGACTGTCAGCCTTCAAGGACTTCTTTTGACACCTTTCCTAAGCACTTGGTCATTTGAAAGTGAAAATAATAAGTACTTTCCTGTGAAAGGCTTTTTCTTTTGGCATCTTATGTCAAGATACGGTTACGTGTCAGGTACGTGTTTGTTTTCATAAGGCACTATGTAAAAAGCCTCTCTTCCTTCAAAAACACATTTTGTCAGCAGCTCTTTTGGACTGATTTCAACTCCTCATCCGTACTGCAGCCCTTCTGTGTCTAGAAGAGGGCATTCAGGTTTTACCTTCCCTGTCAGCTGCAGAGTTACACCGCTTTGCAAACTGCCCTTGAAATCAATGCGGTTGCTATATTAGAAATACTCAGCACATAAATTGTAGGACATGAGGCAGTGTGTGTAACAAGGCATGATAACCATGCACCGAACCTGCTGTACAAGCTCATTTCAAAATCTAGCACAGACTCCTTGCTCTTCCACTTGCTTGGTTCAGAGCTTTAAGGAAGGGTGTGCTTGTGAGCATGCATTGCTAACCACATCCAAACTCCAGTCAGTCAGAAATGGGGCTGAGCTTTCTCACACGTTGTATTTTTTAACGCTGATATGCCCACACTGCAGGCTTGATGTTAAAATGAGCTTTCCCACCTTATTTGTTCACTTTCGCCTGAATCTGAGGATGTTACTGGGTGGGCAGGGGTTAAAGAGCAATAAAATGGGAGTGGAAGTGTCATACCCATATTTCAGCAGGTGCCTCTGCAGGGTTTGATCGTGTGCACAGTGATAAACAATTACAAATGGACACCATACCCTGGAGTAGTGAGACAGTGAGGGAAAGAACGGGAACTAACTGTGCAAGTTTACATATGCCCAGGGTTTTGACCATGGAAAGGATGCATCCAGAAGGTGTTTTGGTTTCCAAACCTACCAAGAAAGTCTACATCTATGCATGTAACTACTAAAGGTATATCTTCTGTTTCACAAACCTGAGCCTATAAAAAGACAAACTCATTTACCAGGGGAAGACTTTCTATGCAAAAAACCTAAAGTCTCCTTAGACACGCCAAATTGATTTCTTCATCTTCAAGCATGAATATCAATTAAGCAGAGGTTATGTCCTAGCTTAAAAGCAGAGTGAGATTTATGTGAACCATCAATTTCAGTTACGGGGAATTAATTTTAAGTGTATACTATAGTCATAGGAGTGCATTATTTCCTTTCATGTCATTTGTTTCCTGATATTGACACTCTGGAGCAAGGGTATCTCAAGTGAATTTGGCTTCTCATTACATATCTGAATCCCATCCACACAACTACAGACACCTGGTGCGGGGTCGCATTCAGTTGAACGTGCTCAGCTGCGGCCAGGTGACATCATGATTCAGTGGAGGCACCTCAAGGTTTTGTAGACATCGCTGGTAGCGGAGCTGCGGCTCCAGGGAGAAGAACAGATGCTGAGTGGCCAGAATGAGTCCCATTTGCGCTGGAGTGGTACATTTCTCACTTGGCTGCTTTACTGTTGTGCCACCCTCATTATTTCTGCTATTGCTTTTTCTCCAGCACTGAGCATAACAGGTACCTTGAAAAAACACTGTACAGAAAGGGTGAACCACATAAACCCAAATTCTTAGCTGAACAAAGCCAGGACAGCTCCATTGCAGCCATTCCACAGAGCTGAGCTGCTAGAACAGGGAGACATGGGGACAGCAGAGGCTTTCACAGTTTGTGTGCTGACGTGAAAGAAGATAAATTTAGGATTGAGTCCTAGTTTCTGTGGATTATGTTTTACAGGAGACAGAAAAAACAGGCTGTGGTTCACTATTTCCATAAGAGACATAGGTATTGAATCATATTTTTTCTATCCCAAGATGCTTGTGGTTTTGCCTGTATGATGACCTTGCTTCAACAGAAAGAGTGAAAGATGATCCCTGCTTCAATCTGTTCCACCACTAGGGCACTCTCGCGGGAGATGCAGCTCCCTCCCTTTTGGGAGAGACTTCTTACTTGTTAAATTGCTCTGTAAGCAATGGATGAAACATAGACTGAAAGCTGCTACTAGGGAGCTGTGTCTTTTCCTGTCCTCTAGACTGTCAGTCTGTGTTGGGTACACCCACAAATTAAATACAGGATCTAGTCCATTGGGGAGCATGGGATTATCTGATTTTGCACCCAGAGACACAGAGCTGAGCAAGATCATCCAAAGACATCCACCCTGGGTGAAGAGGCACACTGGGTACATTTACATATTTTCAGTGGCAGCTCTTATTGTGTCTAAGTGACCAGGTGAGTCTTAGAGTCTGAGACCATATAGCCTCTAATCGTGTTTTAGGAGCTGGATCCTACCCTGAGTCCCCAGCTGGTGATGTTCATGAACAGGTAAAGGAAATAGCACAATTTTCTCCCACACTGGCTAGGCCAGCATCCCTCATGGGAACTTATCCATTCCCTATTTACTAGGGGACCAGTGAAAACGTGGGGTGTCTCAGTCTATTGACTACAGAGAATTACTCTGCTCTGTAGGGGCAGGTAGATAGATAGCAACTCCAGGATTCAGGAAGAAAAACACCACCTTGGGAAGACATAAAATCCTAGATGGCAACAAAGAGATTTGGAAACTGGAAACTCAGCAGCACTGAGAATGTGTCACAAGTGCAAACCTTCCCAGCTCTGACGGCTGACTACTTGCCCAGCAAGAATTCTTCAGGGGCCTAATGAAGACACTGAGCATTCTAATGCTTTGCCTGGCAACACATTAAATGCCAGCTATCCCTTGTCTGTTTCCACCAATAAATAACTGTGTTATACTTCAAAGTTGTGAGTATCTTGCTTACAGAATCTCTCTATGAGCATAGCAAAGGGTGCCTGAACAAAATGACCTGGAAAAGGAGGGTTACTGTTTCCTCTCTCCAGTACATAAAGCCAGCATGACCAATAGAAGGAAATCTGCTTTCTTTGTTCTTGTTCTCCCTCTTAATTGTTGTTATCTCTCCAGCTAATGAGACTGAAACGCTTGCATTGTCATTGGTTGGAGTTGAAGTTTACCACAAAAGCATATGGGTAAAAAACACAGTCAAAGTTGTGTTTCACCTGTACACGAGTGGAAAGTGATGTATGCAATATGTCATGGTGTGGACTCTTTTTAAGGGCAAAACTTCAGAGTTTAGTAAGAGCCACAGCAAAATACCTCTGAAGATGTGGACCATTCTGGTAGTGGAAGATGACAGTCTACTGGGCTGGAGTGTCAATGATCTCAAAAAGAGAAATCTGGTTAAAATTTTGTGTTCCATGACTCAAAGTTTTGAGATCACTGAAAGGGTTCAAAGACAACAAGCTTGATTCACCTAACCTAACATCTGAGGTTCACAGACACCTGCTCATTACCTAGTCAGTACAGGATCTCCCAACAGTCAAAGTAAATAGCATGGACTCACCTGGTGATCTGCTTTTGCATCTGCTCTAGGCATGCCTATTTCCCTCCACTAGGTAAAATGGGGCTCTCCATTTAGTAAGGCATCCTTTATTTGGCACCAGAAAAGAGCAGTGTGCGAGAAAGCAAGAGTCACTGAGGATGTGGACTGAAATCAAGTAAGGAGTACTGGATCCAACTTGGATGGAGCCAACTTTCTTCACAGAAGCCCTTATGGTGCTGTACTTTGGATTTGTGACCAATAAATCTGTGACTTGAACACCAATCAAACTGTTGGTCAAACACAAACATTTCAGTTACTGCTGAGAAGTTTTGTACAATATCAAGGTATCTGTTTATCACTCTGGTTCCCCTCAACAAGTTTATTTGGGTTGGTCGAGAATTTTGGAAGGAACACAGCCAGGACAGATGACCCCAACTGATCAAATGTATATTCTGGAATGTCATATTCATCAATAAATTGGGGAGAGGGTGTCCTTTTCAAAGTAGTCTTTGCTTGGAGACCGGCTGGACACCTGTTTGCTGGTGGGAGGTGGCAAGTCACTCTATTTGCAGCACCTGTTCTTTGTTTTCCTCTCTTTTTTCTCTTATTAGACTGTCTTTATCTCAAGATCTCAGTTTTTCTCACTCTGATTCTTTCCCCCATCCTGCTGGTGAGGAATAAGCAGGCAGATTGCAGATACTTAGTTGCTGGACAGGGTTAACTTACCACAAAGGGCAAAAAAGCCAGAGGTGGAGCAAATCCAGTAGGAATAGAGTAACACCATCTTTTGGAAATTAGTTTGTTTGTGACATCTGATGGGGAACTACAGAGGAGGGAAGCAGTATTTTACATCCCAGGGCCAGATGAGAGCGCTCATATGAAAGTTTAGTGGTGTTTCTCTCCACCCAGGCCTGCTGTAGGTGAATGCAGCAGGAGAGAAGTGATCTTCTCTCCAACCTTTCCGTACACATCCTGGGTGTGAGGCTGTCCCAAAACAGCAGATATGGCCTGACCATAGGCACATTCAGCATCACTTATATCATGTGTATGTCCTCCAATGGCTGCATCCTACAGCTCTGCCCTTCCATCCCTGCTGCTTCCTCCCCACTCTGTGGCACATAGCTCTGAAACTCTCATGACCCCACAGCCCACACTGACCCTCCAGCCTGCAACTTGCTGCCCATGATGTTCCCTGTACCTGCAGCCAAATCTTGGCCCATTGGCCAACACTGCAGCAATATGTCTTTAGAATTTTCTCCCTGTTTCTCTTACTATTATTATTTCACACAGGCTCCTCATGGTGTGGGAGCACCCTGGTGTTCTCTGACCTTAAGCTAAACTTCCTCATGACTGCTTTAACTTCTTGTCTGGTTCTGTGTGACATGAAATGCTCAGGAGCTCTGGCAACCAAACGGGTTGTGCCAACACTTCTGCAGCTTGCTCTCGGTGCACTGGGTTTCTTGGGGTCCTCCACAGCACTGAGGTGAAGCTGTGATAAATCAGGTTGATGGGTGCAACCTCAGTGACCAGGTTTGGGAGCCTCTTTCTGTATAAAGTGCACTTGTGGAAATGTGGCAGCCCATTGCTTCCAGATAAATGCAGATAAATAAGGAAAGACTAAAGTGGGTTGCCCTCCCTGCCTTAGGATGTGATGAAGGACACAGCATTAACAAGTCTGCTCGCCGCCACGATAACATTTCTGAGCACGGAGCCAGCACTGGCACCCTCAATGTCTCCTTTCCCTACCTCCTTGGAGACAAATTGACCCTGCCTAAGTAAGAAAGGACTTTCCTAATCACATTAGGATCAGTTTAGATGGCAGAGAGGGTAACAAAATTAGAGCTTTTAAACCATTATCTCTTCTTAATGAACATCTGCGTTCATACAAGCCCACGGAGAGTTAAGGAAAGCTGAGCTATGTCTGATCTCATTACAGCTTTAAAAAACAAAATATGTGATGGAGAGCTGGTTCATGGCTGTAAGAAAACCATCCATCTTTTTATAAGTGGCAAGAAAGGGCTCTGCTCAAGCCCAGAGTGGCTATATTCTGATTCTTGATTTAAAAAATAAAATGATCTTTGATGCTGCAAATCTTTTCCTCGGTCCCATATGCAAACTAATATATACACACATATCTACTCAGGTAATGCGTCTATAATTTCATAATATATGTGTCATGCCATAGTGTTTAAATCCTGTTGTCTGCATCTTGTTTGATGCAATAATTGTTGTAATATTTTACATAATCAGAATTAATGTGCTGTATGGAGATGCCAGGAAGTGTGTCTGATCTGCTTGCTCCAACAGCAATAACTGAAGTGATATTGCTATTGTACTCAGAGGGAAACATGAACTCTGCAGAAAAACTGGACTGGATGAAACAGAGAATAGGACTGGATTTTGGCTAATGTCACACAGACACCTGTATGGCAGGTCATACAGTGGTCAAGGGTTTTACTGTGCTACATGTTTCTCTTAAAAGTAGTAGATGGGAACTGTTCACATATTTCTTAGAAGCACAGAATTGTTTAAACTGGAAAAGACTTTTAAGATCATCGAGTCCAACTCTTAACCCAGCACTGCCAAGACCACCATGAAAGCACATTCCTAAACACCACATCTACATCACTTTTAAATACCTCCAGAGATGGTGACCCAACCACTTCCCTGGGCAGCCTGTTCCAATGCTCAACTACCCTTGTAGGGCAGAATTTTTTCCTGCTATCCAATCTAAACCTCCCCAGATACAACCTGAAGCCATTTCTTCTTGTTCTGTCTCTTGCTGCTTGGCAGAAGAAACCAACCCCCACCTGGCTCCACCTCCCTTTCAGGCACATGTAGAGAGCGATAAGGTCTCCCCTGAGCCTCCTTTTCTCCAGGCTAACCAACCCCAGCTCCCTCGGCTGCTCCTCATCAGATTTGTGCTCCAGACCCTTCCCCAGCTCTGCTGCCCTTCTCTGGACTCGCTCCAGCCCCTCAATGTCCTTCTTGTAGTGAGGGGCCCAGAACCGGACACAGGATTCAAGGTGCTGCATCACCAGTGCTGAGTACAGGGGTAGGATCATGGCTTAACATAAATTAGAAAGAAAATAGGACTTCCTGCTGACTTATCAAAGCATAATTTACTGTTAAAAAACACCCTCCTTTTATGCATATATGTACATATAAAAATAAAACTCCTGTTCATCCACACACCTGAACAATCAGCTCACTTCCTGGTTCTCTTTGCACCACCCTAGCTACATCTCTCCAAGGTGAAATTGCTGCAGTGAGAGCTAACCCTAACCAGCTGAAGAAGCCATTTGTATTTATCTTCAGGAAACAGGTTACTTCCCACACCTCTTTTATTTACACATAACCTACCAGTCTTAGATGTTGATACTGTGCAAACATCACTTCCGCAACACATTTATGTTGATGTGTGTGAGGGCATATGTGCTGCACGCACACACACACACACACACACCTTCTTCTTTCCTCCAATTTGGCAGAAACCCGAGTCTAATTTTGAAATGTCACACCTCACATATAATCCCCCAAAAGAGTTTGCAATGCAGATCTCTTCAGCAGTCTGGTTCACAGCACGTCCCTAAAGCCAGTAATATTGGTAACAGCCTGAAATGGGAGAGCAAAACCTTTTTAAGCCAGCTGAAGTCTTTTATGAAACTACTCCCTTCATCTACAGGCATTTAATTGCTACCTAGGTTTTGGCCTCATTAAATTCCAGATAATTAATCCCCAAGTACTAGATTTTCACTCTGCCCCAAGACACTTCAACAGGTTTTCTTAGCAGTGGCCCTGAAATGATTACTTCGTGCTCTCAGTGCTGAACATGCTGTCTCAAGCAGTTTGATGCATGTCCATTAACAGCAGACCACTTGGCTATACTAAGAGCAAGAAAAAGGCAGGAGAAAAGTACAAGCCTTGCATTATCATCAGTTTTTCTGTGAATTCGGGTGATGAGAAAAATGCAGATTTTTGTACTTCCAGGACAATTACCCTGTTGCTCTCCAGGGAGCTCAGTTTGCAGAATGGCCAAAGAGCCAGGCTGAGCTCCAGAGCTGCTGCCATGCACCTCTCATGCACCTCTCATGCCTTGGGATTGTTACCTGCCCATCCATAGGGAAAAGAGCAAAACCAGTCCCTATATTTTGGCATTGAAACCATCTCCCACTTGGACTCTCCATTCTCCATTTCTGATTCGAAGGTGGATAAAACCTCCAGGGAATGAGCACAATGTTCTCCCAGTTGTTCAAAAGGAACATAAAACTTAGCTGCAATTTAATCCTAAGTAAATTCTACCACAGACTTAATTCAATCAAAACTTCTCTCTTCCTCTTAAATAGTCAGCAGAAGGCATTTGCTGTAGGTGTCCCCTGCATGACCAGCACCAGCAGAGGCACAGCTGGAAGGCAGCATCCCACAGGCACTGCCCAAGCAGTGCCCTTGGAGACAAACAGAGGCATCTTGCATGAAATTTGCACTTTTGCCCTCAGGAACACAACAGTGTCTTAATTTTTTTCTATTTTGTATAACAAGTTTAGTACAATCTTGAGCTGATGCAGCACAGACTTGAAAGTAACTTTCTCAATTTATTTTCTAGACTGCTTGGGCTAGCAAAACAGCCCTGCCAGGAGCTGGGATGTTCTCACAAAGCCCATGGATTTCAGGGTGAGATAAGGAATAGGGTTTGTCCTTCAAAGGACACCTTTTCCTAACTATAAATACTATCAGCTTACATTTACTTTTCTTCTTTTTTTTTTAGCATCATACTGCTGTTTGTTCTATGTAACAGGTGCCTGGACTGATTATCTCCAAAACCAGCATAATTAATGGCTTTCTGTAACTTCAACTTCAAATGTATTTTGATCAGCTTCAAGAAAGTCCCTTCTTTTAGCTAATGGGAGGTGTGAACCTCTAAGTGCTGAGCCCGTGAGACTTTCCCTGACTTCAGAAGAGGTTTCATCTCTCATTCCACAAAATTACTGAGAACATCTTAATGAAAAAAGAAGAGACTGGAGTTTTCTCTTTTCTGTGTCACAGATCTTGCTTTAACCTCAGAAAGGCCTTGGTTTTTCCAGCTCTTAAATGCAGGTGACGATATTTATAAGCTGACTGGGAGTTTCTGCTTGAGGGACATTTTATGGAAGCCTGGCTATTTGCCAAAGACAAGCACAATGTTTTCCAGACCAATGAGCTACAGACTCTATACTGCAGGTAAAAAAAAAAACAACCTACCAGAATATCTAGTCCCAGTCCCCTGAAACAGGAGCTTCAATACTTTATTAGAACAGAAGTAGCATTAAGGCATTTTAATTCTGCCAGGCTGGTAAGGCCAGGATGAAGGGAGCAGAAAGCCTACAACTGATCCCCGTGATATGGGGTAACCAGGGCTGCTTCAGGAACCTGCAGGAGGAGATGCTCTTCAGGGAGAGTGCTCTCTTCCCTCTCCTGGATGAGGAAGCCAGCTGAAAGGGTCAGGAGGTGACTGGGGGAAAAGTAAAGGAACAACCCGGCAAAATGGGGCAGGGGCAGAATGCTGCAGCAACCTGTGGGAAAGCAGTGGGACTCTGCTCTGGGGTAAGTGCTCTGTGCAGACATTGCCGGCTTTTACAGAATGCTGAAGCATCAGTCAGGAGGTTTGCAAGCTGGGGTGACTTTCACAAAGCCTCAGAGGGCAGAAAGTGCTGATCCAGCAGTCAAGAAGAGCTGTAACTGCACCTGCAGAAGCTGGTAGGGAGCACAGGGAAAAGGGGCTGTGGAGGGAGCAGGCTGATGCAGTAAACACCGAGGCAATGTAAGCCTATTGCAAAGCTATACCTAATTGATACAAACTTTGCTGCTATTCTGTTAACATTTAGGAAAAAGAAAACACTGAACAATGTCTTCCCCACTTTCCCAAAGCCTTCCAAGGTAATCAAATGTAGTCTTGTTTTTTTTCTGCTGACAGTACCATTTCTAAAAATATCATATTTTGCTGATAGACATGTGATCTCTATTGACTAAAGTAATTATGTCCAAACCAGAGGACTTTCTAAAAGACATCTGGGAGCTGAAGTTACGGCCTTGAGCTCCTGAGGAAGGACCTTGGTTTTGGATTTGTGCAGCTGGCCTGGGTAGGTTGCCATAAGAGCCTCTTCTAACTTTGAAGGATATTAATTTATATCTGCAAGGCAAGAAAATTCCACTGTACCCTCACCAAAGCTTCACCCTGTGTTATGTCAGTGAAGTTTCAAATAGAAGCAGAAATGGAAGAGCCATTTAACTTGTGCAATTTCCGTCTTGTCTGGGGAATTACAGCAGAAGGAACACTAGAAGGACCACACAGCTGCTAGGTTCTGATGGGTGTAAATTCCCTTCCTAATTAATATTTTTCAGTGTGTATGTATTACTTAACCCAGGTCCCTTACACAGGAATGTGCTGTTCATGCTAACGGTCTCCTCTCCTTTGATCATGGTGGGCCAGCAGCTTTCTGAAAGCTTTAGGTACCTGCTCTGCCTACAGTAGAGTTGATTTATGGTTCACTTAATGAACATTATTCTATCACATATTGATCTTCTGTATGTTTAATAGTTTAACTTTGAAATGATGTGAAGGCCATAACTACGTTAAGCCCATACAAACAGCAAAACATCCCAACATAATAAAGCAAAAAAATTGTTGCTGACCTGCAGCTGGTGCATTCTCCCTCTGAGAGCCTGCCTAAGCATCATAGCCAACACCTTCTCTGAAGTAATATTTCTCATAGGTGAGCTTGTAAGCGAGTTAATTAAATACCAAATTGGTTATTGTGAGTGTGTTTACTGGGCATGAAAAAATAATGCATCTCTGACATTTCCCTCTGTAAATATGTTTTAAATCATTTGTTGGTAGTTAATTACCATACTGCAAAATTAAGGCAAACAGATGTATTTTGGATGCTATAAGGCAGCTGCTTTATGGTAATTAAATAACATCAATAGATTAATTAATAGGTAATTAATAACATCAATAGATATGCTTAGATAAAATTTCTGGAAAATCAAGAGCATCACATAAAGGTATGGCATTTTTTGGTTCCCTGGGCATAGCTCCCGGATTCGTGTAGGCACAAAAGATACACCCACATTAGCAACGAGGGCAGCACAGAGCAGGAAGGAGGGGGCTGATCTGCAGCAAGGTGTTATATTTTGAAGATGACCTGTCCACACTCCCTGTTCCCTGGCCATGAAGCCTGGGGTGTTGCTAATCCTGCAGAACACCACAGGTCACTTCCCACCAGGGTAGCACCCATGTGTGAGCCACAGAGCACAGATGCAGGCTTCAGACATCAGGGGGCCCTGCACCCCTGCTGTTTTTTGTCCAGAGAAGGATTTACCCTTTGAGCACACAAATTCATTTCCTTCTTCACCTTAGGGACAATGTTTGAGGGGTAAGGCCATCAAAAGAAAAGGCTTCCTCTTCTTACTCCTCTCTTTGCTTTACAGTTATGGCAACCACCTCCTGTTTGGAGATTTGGCCATGACACTGTATTGCATCCCAGTCAGCCTTAGCCTTACCTTGCACTCTTAAAGTGAAGATAATGCATGAAAAAATATCATATGGAACTGTGACAGCCTCTCTACTCATTTGCTATGGTGACAGGTATCAGGAAAATTAAGTTCCCTGCAGGACAAAGGAAGATCTTGTCTTTGAGTGTGTAGTACATATATATCTACTATTTCCTGATATGTCCCTCCATTCTTGTTCGGCCCTGTCTTAAGGCAGTGCACAATACACCCCCGAATTTTCTACCACTTAAGAACCTCCTGAAGATCACTGAGCTGAAAAGTTTTTTTTATTTTCCATTTGGTATTTGGACATATTGTGTGAGAATTACCTCCCCTTTCCAGAATTAAAGCCCAGAGACTGGATGGCTGCAATGCAGACACAGACTTCCTCTTCTTCAGGTCTGGGAACTCATGATACTTAGGACTGAACAAGATGCAGTCTTATCACTGTTGTGCACAGGGAACCACCAAGAAAACCCAAAGTGATGAAGACCAAATTCTGTTTATCAGTGAAGGTAAGGCTGGCAAATACTTCCCCACATTTGATTTTTTTCAGGTCATTGGTGTGGTGAAGCCTAGATGATTTATGATTGACCTCCCTAGTGTCTTGCCTTCACCAGGGAAAAACACAGAGGTTGCTGCTCTGACACACACTTTTCCAGAGCACTACCTTCAACCTCGAAATAAGTGACTTAATTTTACTCAGGTCGGAAGCTGGAAAAAAACCAAAAGTGCCGACTTTGCTGTCTTTGTTAGGGAAGAAGTCAAGATGTTGGCACAGATCTGCCCCCAAACCTCAATGCACAATGACAGGGGAGGTTAGGGGGCTGCGTGCACCTTGTGGTGTCTACTTCAGACCATCATTTTCTGTCCACCTCTGCCTCCTCCCACCGTGCCAGGCCGAGGGGGCATCCTCTGCCTCCCTCCTGAAGCCGGGCAGTGATGCCATACTGCGCAATGCTGAGGCAGCATGATTGCTTCATTCCTTCTCAGTGGTGGCTGCATATTAACCATGGATTAATGAGCCCTCTAAGTATTACTTAATGCTCCTAAAATGCTTTATACTTTCTACTTATGTTGTAATCATCGTTTAGGGATTAAGGTAAAAAAAAATTGAAAACTTAGATGGCTACAGTTAAGCTTCAGCATTCTCACTTTGTTTCTTACCTATTTACAGCAGTGAGATCAGTAGAGCATATCCTTTGGCCTTACTGACACCAAAAAGATTGGCAACTTCACAGTACTTACGGCAACAGCATCAGTTTTGCAGATGGGCCCTTTGCACACACACAGAAGGTTAACCTACACCAGAAGATGTAACTATTTTGGCCTCCACCCCAAACCACTTAACTGATGTCAGGGAGTATTGTCCCCCACCTAATTTACAGAGAGACAAATCAAAGACACGAACTCCTGCAGAGCATCCCAGCTAGATGACGGCTCCCAGGATCCAGCAGCACGATGGAGTGCTGCAGCACGTGGATAGGCCTGTCAGGTTTGGAGGCGGATAGACCACAAGGCCTTGGCAGGATGATGTGTTGAACAGATCCTGTCTCCTGTGCAGGGCTTATTAGTTCAGGCACAGCACCCGCCTGATGCATCTATTTATTCCCTAGGCTCAGCCTGGCTCGTGTCCAGCCTCTGCTGCATCTCTGCTCCATCCATTCTTGCACCCCAGCTGCAAGACTTAGAGGGGCAAGAGACAGACAGCCTGCCAGAGCTGTTGGTGCGCCCAAAGGCTCTGTTTGTACATGGAAGGGAAAGGCAGTTTTGGGTACAGAAGAAAGCACAGCAGACTCTCCGTCACTGTCCCCTGTAACCTGGGCTCAGAGCACTGGGTCACTCATCCCTGAGGGCTCTCCAGGGAGCTCGGGCTGATTTTGCCCACGAACGCAGGAACAGACAGATGGCTTTTGGGGAAATCTTGGTGATGCCCACCAAGATGTAGGGTTGTTCCCCACCAGGGAAAAAAACTATCCACAAAAACAGACCTAAGTTGTAGGACTTCTTGGCTGCAGAGGGCTGGGGTGGATTCTTGCTCAACTTTTAACATGCAGCTATTTGCAAGTACCAGGTGGCACAGGTCTTCCTGGAGCACCTGAGCTGTTATTATGGGTCATCCAGGACTGGAGGAGGCTGCAACCCACTGCGTGACTTGCCTGTAGAGAGCCTCCAGGTCCTTTTCCACAAAAAATAACTCAGAAGCTACTTGATCTGCAAGTTTCTTCTAAAAGCCAAGAAGCAAAAGTTACTATTACAAAAAAAGCTGAAAGGCTGCTTTTGGCAGATTTTCGCTATGAGTGAGTAATTAAAAGGTTTTTCCCTTTCCCAACATCTGCTTAATCAGACTGAGTTCTCTTGCTACTGGCTGTTCATTGGCCTCTGGCAAATTAAAGTTGTTTTAGTTAAAGCAGCTAATAAGCAAAATACCCAGACACAGACTGGATTTATCTGGGAACTGGGATGTTCTTTTCTAATCACTAGTTTATTATTTAAAAAATCATTAAAAGCTTAAGAATTATTAAGAGATACCTCACCAGTAAGCTCATGTTTAGCTGCAAGTGTAAATTATCTCCAGTTGCCTTGTGAATCTTCTGGAGATTAAGCTGCTTTCAGATCTGTTTTCTAATAGAGCCTTCATCTATTACCAACAGCCTGAAACAAAATTCAGTCTTTATAATCAGTTATTTACAAATCAGTGGATATGTTTGTGCAACCATTCATGACCTTAATATTTTTGAGTCTCTTTTAAAAAAATATTTTCTATGGCAGAAGAAACTCAGTAAAAGCTTTGTTTTCTCTTTAAGCTGTATCATTTCCTGTGTGATTTAGACCTTTGAGGTTCCAGGCAGGAATTGTAATTGGACAAAGGATTCCAGTTTGGCTGAATGGGGGGAAGCAGAAAAAGTGATGGTGAATTACTGCAAGCATTTGCATCTGTTTTCTCGACACAGTTTAAATCTTGACCTGGGCATAGCCATGAATTGTCAGCAGGTAGACACGTGCCTATTTGTAAGGAACGTGCTCCTGCTGCATTGCTGCCTTCTTTGAGTTTGCACTCTGCCGAGGTTGGTGTGTGGCTGTGAAAAACTTGTATTTTCAGCCACTCCCTGAAGCACAAATAATGAGAAGCTTAAACCTGGATTGATGTCTTGAGGGAAATGTTTATATGGGACACTGCCTGGCTCAACAGGGGTAAAGGCAACCCCAAAATTTGCCAGAATGGTGGCAGAGAGGAAACTGAATGAGCCAGACAAGACCCTGACCGCATCACAATTATTTTGTAGGAATATGAGGAGAGAAAATAAGATGTGAACGTATCTCCAAAGCCAACAAACCTGAAACAAAACATTTTTGAAGGACCTATGTCTTGGGCTCCTGTCAGATACCTTATGGTGAAGCTTGCTGTGGTGGCCTAGGACGTTCCTGATTCCAGGACTGACACAGCCACTGCCAAGGCAGCAAAGGAGAACACGTGCCTGCATTTCAGCTGTCTCTCTAGTCTGACATACAAACGCAAACTATTTTAATAAACCCACAAAAGTCTCTGAGATGGGTTGGGGGTGGTGTGAGGACCAAGCTTTGTTTCCTCCTCTGCTGCCACTACACCAGGGCTATGACAGCTTTTAAGGGTCCAGCAAAGTCATGGGGAATGGCAATATTTTACTCCAGCAAAGTACCCCCAACAAAACACAGGTCACCTACAGACTTCCATACTGCAAAACATGAGCTGGCCTAAAAAGTCTGGGCAAGTCAGCATTTACTCACCTCTAGTGATGCTATCTTATCCTAAGTCACCAAAATCTGTGCCACACCTCTGGCTTTCAGTGATAAAAGACAAACAGAAACAGACTCCACTGAGCCTGTGAGCAGACCCAGAATCCAGACAGAGAACAGAAACAACACTACCTAAGTAACCTCTCTGCTTTGTGCCTCTTTGCATAGCTAATTAACACAGCTTGCACATCCAAAAGTGGGCCTGAAGCATCAGGGATCCTGCCATAGGGGGAAAGTAATCATGAAGAAGTTAATTGAATAAGTCAAGGAAATTTTTTTTCTGCTGGAAGCTATCCCGTAAGGAGAATGAGAGGAAGATTTGTCTGGGTGGATTATTTTCTCCATGTGGCTTGTTCTGTACTATTTTCTCCACTCAGCATTCTTTAGGAACATGTTTACACTTGTGCCATGGTGCAAAGTCTTTTCTGATAGATGTTGAGCAGTCTATCTTCTCACCTTCACCTTATTTAGTATTGCTTGTAATTACCAATAAGAGTGCTTATCCCAAAGCGTATTTTGGAGCAGATCTTACTCTCTTTTGCCATCCCTCATCTGCCACAGTGACCTCCTTTCCAATCCAGACTGATTTAATTAGCTGGTGATGTCTCTGGGCTTTGGACCACCATGAGGATTTGCAGTTCTGATGAGTTTAAATTACCAGATACTGGTGTAATTGGCATAGTTCCCTACTTTTTCACTGGTGTCAGTCTCCTGTGCTGATCCTTGGATTCCTGAGTGTGTCCCACATGACTTTCTGTCTGCCTTCTTCATTCTTTTCAGATACTTTTTTCTGATATTACTTTGCTTTGGTCATTGTTGAGGCAAACTTTCAAAGATTGCTCTCGACACCCTTACACTGCTGCACCTCCCTGCTCACACCAAATTCTGGTTTTATGCACTACTGCAGGGTCAGAAAAACTCAGGTGGAAAGGAGCTCTGGGCATTGAGCTGTCCAGCTTCTGCTCAAAGGACAATCAATTGCAAAAATAGGTCAAAAGTCTCATCAAGATCTCATCTCCAGCAACAAAGATGGCAGAGCCTCTCTGGGCAGCATGTGCTAGTGCCTTACCACTCCCATGAAAAGGATTTTTGGCCTCATAACTAGTCAAAATAGCCCTTGTTTTGGTTTATGTCTGGTCCTT
Organism: Falcunculus frontatus; assembly: GCA_013398115.1. Classification (NCBI taxonomy): domain Eukaryota; kingdom Metazoa; phylum Chordata; class Aves; order Passeriformes; genus Falcunculus; species Falcunculus frontatus. The sequence continues at coordinate 167,794 of VZRV01009508.1, forward strand.
GTGCTCCTTACAGTGTGCATTAGTGGGAAGAGTCCAGCTCTGCTTTCTCTATCCAGTCCATTATTTAATTGTAGACAGCAATTACCTTCCCAGGCTGAGCCAGCACAGCCCTCAGGCTCTCCTTGTGGATCCTGTGCTCCAGCCTCCTGACCAGCTTGGCACCCCTCACTGGGCTCACTCCCGTGTGCCAGTACCTTTTTTGGGGTAGGAAACCCCAGAGGGACTCAGCAGTCTGGATGTGATCTCACAAGTTGCACTGCAGCTGGTTTGCAGTCCTGCTCACACAGCTCAGGATGAGGCTAGTCTTTGCCCCAGGGGTACACTGCTGGCTCATGTTTAGCTTATCCACCAGGTAGGTACCCTTTGTCCCTCTGTCCTACCTGGCAATGGTATCAAAATCCATGCTTTATTCACTCCCTTTGCCTGAAATTCTCTGTCGTCAACTAGTCCAAAAAGCAATTCCCTACTTTTTTTCCTGGTGATGAGTTCCTTCTAGTAGAAATAAATCGAAAGCTCTCAGCATGCAGTTATGTTGCCAGACCTTTTTTTGCTACATCAGAAATCTCCCTAAAAGCTTTCTTTTCTGGAGTGGAAAGAAAATTGTCTTACCTGAACCTGTGTTAAATAGCAAATATAATATTTGGTGTTACTGTGCCCAAACTTCTGGATATGTCTTAAGAAGACAACTATCCTGCATGGTTATTCTTTTGCACGTGTCAAAGGAACTGTAGGGTATCAGTGGGGTTCATTTAATTTAACTTCAGCTAGGCAAAAATGTCATATCCATCCCAAGCTAGTCTTCCAGCTTCTTTGATTGTTGGTGGCAAGATAAACAGTCTTTCTTTGAGAACGAAGAATCTCACTGATCCTAGACTCCTAAGAATGTTGCAACACAGAGAGAACCTCAGCTCTCAGGCAGAAAAAGCAGAGAACTCACAGTACTGCCCCACAAGCAAAGCCTGGCTCCCCTGACCTGTGATGTGCCTTTTCATACCAGGGGAGTCCAACTGGCATAGATAGCACATCCCTGTGTGCAACCAGGTGTCCTCAGCTGAGCAGACATTGCAATGCAGCACTCAGGCATCCCTACTGAGGAGGAGGATGCCTTCAGTCTGCCCTGCAACCTTCAAAAGAGGTGGCTAAGTCTGCTGAACTCCAGCTGAGTTTTTTCATATGATCTTTTGCTGGATGGAGTTCGGGAATTTTCAGAATAAATATGTCTGAGTAAGTGTCTGGTCCTTCAAAACATCCTTATTTTTCTGCCTGTGCATGTGCTTGACACTGAGCCCCTGAGTGCTCCTGCTGAGGCTGGGGTAGTGCCATGATCACCCCACTTGCCACCATCCTGCTCTTCCCATTCCATCCTCTCATTTTCACAAAGCCTGAAGGTGATCATAGCCATCCCCTTACCCCAGCTGCCCTATGTAATCCCTGTGTGGTGGCCATTTACTCCATTTTTACGCTTATTACTTTGCTTATTTTCCACATGGTGGTTCCAAAGAGTGGAAGAACATTTTCGTCCTCTGCTGATGTGGTTTTCTGCTCTGTAGCATCCGCCTCCTTGCTCATCTATAGCATTTGTGTTCTGCACAAGAGGATGTTACCAATTTAGTATTTTTCTGTCTTATTTATGCTCCATTTCTCTGTTTCTCTTTACATTTCAGCTGGCATTTGATGTGAGAGTGTGTGATCTTGTGTTTAAAATATTCACAAGGACCTGTGTCTCTTCTCAGCTGTGCACTTACTAGGGGCTGATGGGCACTTCATCAGCTACTCTGAACCCTAGTATTTCCATATGTGAAATACTAAACCTGTTAAAATGATTTATTTTTCACTGGGGAGGCCAATCTGGAAGTGCAAAAGGATTTCAGTTTTGATCAGTTCAGAGTGAAATTGCTCCCGAAGAAAAGATTAGAACTGAAAGCAGTGCATCTGGTATGGAAATAGGTGGTTAATTTCTTCTCAAAGTTGTTTCAAACATCTCTGTCTTTTATAAGAAGAACACCAAAATAAACACACAAAGTACTCAGAGGTCTCTGCTGTTCTCCTCCAGTGATGCTTTCATGGTATTGCTGAGACGAAAGGGGAGAGCTAAAGATAAATCCATTAATGTTATATAAGATGCTCAGAAATGCCTCTAAATAAATAGAAGTACTTCAAATTGTACACTGCACATGTGTCAGGAAATCTATTGGCAGTGCCAAGATGCTCTTCCCTCTTTGGAGAATGCTGTGGGAGAGCTGAGCAGGAGTACTGCAGGTGGTTATTAGCAGCAGGTCACCCAGAGCAAGTCTCAGGAAATCTCCATGCACAAGTGAAATTTTTCCATTCAGCACAGCCCTCAATAATCCCAAGGGGTAAGAGCTTTGTGTGAGGTTCTGAAAAACAGCTGAGCCACTGCCCTGCCCAGCTGCTTTCCCTTGCAGCATGGAAGCTGAAGGGATGTGTGCCTACTTTGGCAGTGTGCACATGAAACTGCCAGCTTAAATCCCTGTTGAAAGTGGTTTTGCTTTGCCACACCAAAGCGGAGGGAAGATATTCTCTTCTGGAAGCTGGTGGGATCATTTCTATGGCTCCCTGTGCTGGGTGGAAAACAAGTGCTGTGGCTCCTTCAGTTGGACCTGCTTGCTCGAGCTCCAGTCCAGTGCATGATGGCAATTAATATTTGCAGGCATGTAAAGCCCTTGGCTTCCTTGCCACCTGCATCCTCGGCTGGTGACATAATATTTCACTGCTTTTTGTAGCTCTCCTCATCTTTTTGTAGCTCTCCTCTGCCCATGATCATGTTAAAGTGAGACTTCATCTGTCAATAGCAAAATCGGTGGCATCAAGGATTGAATGATGGTGATTTCTTCTGAAAGAGCTTAGAGGAAAATAAGACATCCAAAGTTGCAGTGAAGTTAGTGATGCTTTCCTTTCAGCAGGAGCAAGAAAAGCCCCAGATTAGGTTATTGAATGACAGATGAGGAGAATCTTTTTCTTTAAGACTTTGGCACAGCAGGGAATGGGCAGCATGAAAAGGAGCAATAGCAGAGAAGAAAAGATATGTAACAAAAAAAGGCAAGCTATGGAAAGAAAGAAAAAGAAGGCAGTCTGATAAGATGTTTAATGTCTGACCATCCGTGCTTTTTATTTCCAAATACACCACATGCATACAGAGGTGGGCTGGAAAGTTGCTGTCACGTTCAGCCAGAGCCAAGTGGCTTCCCCCAGCTCCATCAGAAGCTGAAGTGGCTCAGCTCTGCTCAATCCTATTGCAAAAATCACAGCAAAAGCAGGCCCAGTATATTGCCTAAATCTTGTTCAGCTCTCCAAAGGAATTCCCTCCTATTTGTTGGCCCTTGTGCTGCCTGGCACCCACCTCCGGGGGCTCCAAAGAGAACCATGGCTCTGTACCATGCTGTGCCATGCCATATGTGCCAGTGGCAATGCCACAGGAGGTGCCAAGGGCAGCCCATCATGGTCATTGCTCCCATTGTCATTGCTCCCACCATGCCAGGGGAGGAGCAGACCTCAACACTCCAACCTCATGCAGCCAGGAGAGCATGGCTGTGCCCCCCTTTGCTCCTCACTTCCTCACTCAATTCCCAGTAAAGCCGCATAAAGACTGTCTTCCCCCAACTGCCACCCTGTGAAATTATTGCAGGATTCAGTTTTTCTCTCTTGTGCATTCAGCTGAGGGATGCCAATTGCCTGTTGTGAGGGGAAGACTTTGGGGGTGCCAAAAGAGACACAAAGTCTCAACTCTTAGCGAGGTAGAACAAGAATTACGGGCTTTTAAACAGCATAGGAAGCACCAAAGTCCCAGGAAGGCCGGGCACAGACACAGCAGCTCCTCTCCCTCATTTTACCCGAGCTCTTGGGATCCAATGTACTTTCTTTAAACTCAATTTCTTGGATTACTTAAGAGTTCTTGGATTACCTTAAACTCAATTTCTTGAATTACTTTAATTACTTCTCAGATAATTTCTGAGAAAAAAAAAAAGAATCTTTTAAGTGTCACCCAGCTACGTATGCTGGGAGTTCTTTGATACCAGGTGAGAATCTTAATGGTTAAACAAAAAATTATAATCTCTGGAAATTCTGACTTTGAGGCAAAATTCATGGTGTCTGGGAACCTGATCTAGGACATTTTAGCACTTGGGACTTGCAGGACCAGATTCAGTGTGATTTCCCCCTGCTAAGAAGCAGACTGAGACCTTGCCACTGATTTCATGTAATCAAGGCTTACATTAAAACACCCCTTTTTTCTCTGCACCCTCTATGTTAGTCACCGCAATCCCTTTGGGACAGTAGTTCTCCCGAAAGAGTTACCTGGGCTATTATGTCTAACCCTAAGGGCTGCACTGAGGAATTCCTGATATACTGAGCCATATCAGAGTGGATGGATTACAAAGCAATACGTGGCAGTGTCTGACGGCCACTCCTCACCCTGCTGTCAAACACCTTGTCAAGGGGAGAGGCATTTCTCTAATATTAAAATAACAGCGCTGTCTTCCATTGATAACATCTGACTTCAAATGTCCTGCAACCAGGTCAGATTTAATATAGAATGAGAGAATCCTAGAATAGTTTGAGTTGGAAGGGACCTTTTAAAGGTCATCTAGTTCAAGCCCACTGCAATGAGTAGGAACATCTTCAACGAGATCAGACTGCTTAGAGCCCTGTCCAACCTGACCTTGAATGTTTCCAGGTACAGGACATCAACCACCTCTCTGGGAAAACTGCCAGTGTTTCACCACCCTTATCATAAAAAAACCTTCTTTGTTATATCTAATCTAAATCGATTCTCCTTCAGTTTAAAACCATTACCCCTTGTGCTATTGCCTCAAATTCACTCTGAAAATCAAATGTGGGTGGGAAAGGACTCAGCACTTGCTTGCTCTATCCCACCTCCAGAGCTGTAGCATAACAGGCAGGACCAGTTAACAGTGGTGATTAATTTTCCACAGTGGGTTTGAGCTGGGAGTTGAGGAGGAGGAAGCCAGAGCCTACTAACGCAGAAACTTCTGAGGTGGGGGCTCTTTCCCTCCCTCTCCCAGGGAGACACCGTAATTGTTATTCTGTGGGACCACACAGAAGCTTGGAGCTGTCCTGCTGGGAGTGAAGCCTGTGCTGCCCTTTGCCATAGCTTTTGGGTCGTGCAGGTGAATGGGTCTGCAGGCTTAAGGTTAATGGCTTACTGGAGAGAGGGGTTCATGGGAGCAGGAACAGCAGGGAATGGAGAGCCTCCAGGGAGAGCTGCCGGAGTGTGCTGTGCCTCCCCTCTGCAGGGCACCCTCAAAGTCATACCTCAGGACAGACCGAGGCTCCTGGGGTGCTCATGGGCAACTGGAATCCCTTCAAACAGAGGCAGGGCTAAAGGAGGGGTGACAAAGCACTGCCTGCTGCTATACACGTCCCTACAAAAGGATTTAAAATCTGAGGTGCCCAGTCCTCACACAGCCCTGGCCCACAGCTGGGATGGGAAACAGGCACCTTGCCAGGAGCCCAGGTTTGCAGGCAGCAGAGCATTTCACAGATCCTCTCACCGCAGCTGTCACAATCCTGCTGGATGTTGGGACCAAACACAACTTTGTCCCCAAATCACAGCCCTGCATGGGAGATTAGAGGTTGTCTGGGCTGAGACAGTGGCACAGGACATCTGGGGGTTGTTAGCAGCAGGTTTCAGAGTCGCTCTTCTCCCTTGCACCAAATAAATAGATCTCCTGGGGGTCTAAAGCATCACAGCACTTTAATCCTCCTGGGGATAAAGTAGGTTACAATGCTATTTGGCTGGCCACTGTGTGCAGAGCCAAACTGTTATAATGGGATTCAAATCCCTTCCCTAAGTCAGAGCAGATTTGCTTGTTGCATTAAAAACTAGGTGAAGGACCCATAAACGACCCTTTTAGAATATAAGATTGAACTATTTTATGACCTTGTTTGAATGTGCTTTTTTTGTAACTCAACAAGTTCCTTGAAGCCCTACGGAGCTGGAGATTGGTGTTTTTTACAAGAATATTGTAAACACACTTTTTTACTATTTACAAGAACAGTTTTCACACTCCCCAAAGAGTTAAAAGTTGTATGTAAAAAGCTAGTAACTCCTTGAATGAAGAAGATCTGTTTTACCCAGCCACATGCAGCATCTCATGAAGCATCAGCATCTGTTTGGGATGTGATTGCACTGCAGTCCCCTGCCGTGTGAGGCTGCTTATTGGGACAGGGACTAATGCTAAGGAGTGAGGATAACCCCCACCAACTTCACATTCTTCCCAGTTTGCAGTTCTGGGGAGAATTGCTATGAACAGGGGGAAAATGTACAGGAACTCACTGAGCCTCACCTCTGCAGGATCAGAAAACCCTGCCCATATCTTCCATGCACATGGAGCACCTCAAAACTTTCTCTGCCTTCTGGGACCTGCAGCCAACAGCATAAGTGTTGCTCCTTAAATTGTTATGGCCTTGGAGGGAGAAGCCATTTGGCTGGAAATCTCTGTTGCTGGGCTGTGCCTCTCCAAGGGAAGACGTCAGGTTGACCACATGCTTGAAGGAAGACAGGTTACAAGGTAGTGGATATAATGTGACTGAGGACAAAGGTGACCTGTAGAAATGTGGTAAATAAGTGGTTTTCTCTGCTTGGCAAGTGACTTTTGATCCCAGCATAGCACAGCACTGTAAGACACAGCTGCTATGTCTGGGTAAGCTTTGTGGGAGGACAAAGAGCAGAAAGCTGCAAGAAGGACAAAGGCTCTGAAACAAACACCCCCTCCCATTCATACTCCTGCCAAACTGACAAAACCAAGGGGGGCAGTTGCAAAACTGTCTTTCCTTCTTAGAACCACCCATGTCAGCCTGTCGTGTGCAGGGAAAATAGCAGCAGATCAATAGAGGTGTCTACGCTGACACTTTTACCACCTTGCCCTTTAAGAAACACAGAAATGTTCATCAGCCTTCTCAGTTAATGAGCCTTTCAGCGGGAAGAAATACATAGGTTTCTGTCTAAGTGTGTTCTTCTCTGCCAACCTCTGGACCTCTCCTAAAAGAAGAGGTAAGTGACGGGCTCCGGTCATTGTCAGAGGTCCAGGCTGTGATGATGATGACAGCGCTCTGGCATAACTTTACAGGAGAGCTCCCCTGGTCTGGCTGCAGCTCTGTGACAGCAGAAGCTGGTGCAACCTTCCCTCGAGGGTACCAGGTCTCCCCTGTGCTCTGCTGCTCAACTGAGTGCTTTCCATAATGCCAAATCTCTGACACACACACATGATCACCAGCCACAGATCCTCCTGTGTGGGCTGAATCCCACTACCATCCCTGAGCACTCCCTTGGGTGGAAGGAGTGAGAATGGAGGTCCTGCAGCAATTTGACTTTAATGAAGTTATGTGCGTTGGCACTGATTGAAGACCTGACCTGTGTGAAGGATGTCAATGTGCATAATCACACCAGAGCGTGATGCCCGTCATTTATCATTTGCACCAACCAGCCAGGAGCCCCCTTGCACCAGTGCTGTGGAGATACAGAATAAAGCAATCCCCTTGCAAAGGGCTTACAATTCTGGAGTAAGCACAAACATTTAAGCCTTGAAGAAAAGGGAGAGAAATTACATTGTTCCCAGCCCTTGTTTCCTAACAGGTTTGTATTCATCGACCACAAACCTTAACACAGTTTTCACTCCACTTGTCAATTGTTAAGATAGATTTGGGGGCTGTCAACAAAATGTTACACTTGAAAAGACCCAGCTAGAAATAACAGACTAAGAAACATCAAAATAGTCATAATACTGTAAACCACCACAGAGGAATAAGTTTGGGCCTTTCACGTTTTGTGGTCCCTAAGACGTATCCGAGAGCAACCACAGCCTCCCTGTGCATCCCTAGTAGAGAAATGGGCACCCTGAGAAGCAGGTTCACCTGGCTTGTCTCTGACACCAGTTTTTGGACAAGGTGCCTTTTTTGCCCCAAGCCAGCTGGCTCCAGTTGGCCCACAGGCTGCTGTGGGTGAACAACTGTTTGTGTCATGCTGGGCACAAAGGGACCCAATCCCCACATCTCCTCTGGATGCTGCCACTAAGTGGTGATGCATTCCTTATGCAGCTGGAGGAAAGCTGAACACCTGGAGAGCACATCAGAGCTGAAGCCCACCATATTTATGTGGCTGGTTGTGAGCTGGGTGACTTGCACAGCATTTTTCACTCTCCAGTCAGAGGAATTTATCAGAGCAGAGGGTTTCTTGCCAGCTTGTTCATCTGAATGGTGTCTCAACAGGCTCCTGTGGAGACACCTATGCCATCGTGTATGCAATGTGATCTTATCAGGGGAGCAACTCCCACCCAGATCAAGACAATTCTTACTAGGGCTTCACTGACACCCAAGACCTTCTCCTAGAGGGTCCTGTTTGTTTCCAAGAGAGTTTTGCTTCCAATGCCTACATTCAAATGCTGCCAAGGCAGTACTGAGATTGTTTGTCTCTCTGCTGGGCTTTCGGTCTGAACAGTGAAGAGCTTGGCCATGGGGGATTTTAGTAAAATGAAATGCCCTATGTGTTTAACACAGCTACTGCTCCTACAGTAGCAAACCTGCAACTCAGCAGGACCTGAAATGATAAACTTGGGTCTAGACTCAGGTAACAGTGGAGCAATAGTCACCCCCAGATGCACTTATGAGACCTTATCAGACAGTTCCATGGGCACTGAAATTGTGTTGGTACCTGTTGTGCATTGACAGTCTTTTTTCTGCTCACTTTTTTTTTTTTTTTACTAATTAAAATTATAGATGAAAGTAGCAGGAAACAGTCACATAAGAGGGGCTGAGCACAGAAGAATTCACTTACAAAATCTCCCTGTGCACTTAGGAATGCAGCTATGTTTTTTAACCATTCAGACAACCGGACCCTTTCAGATAACGACAGGGCTGTGTGTTTTTAACTTATCTTGTGAGGACCGTGGTGCCGGGAGACGCGAGCCTGCACCCGAGCGGTTCATCCCCTATGAGTGCCTGCCCCAGCCAGCAGTGCTCAGAGCACAGCCTTGCGGGAAAATCCTCCCGGAGCCGGCACCCTGCTGGAAACCATCTCTTCCTGCCTGAGCCCAGCCTGAGACGGGAAAGATGACTGTGGGAAGCATGCCCTTTTTTTGTGAGGTGATGCTGTTCCGAAGAGGGATTTACCCCATCAGTGGACGTCCCAGGGACCGGGAGCTCGGGAAAGATGCTTCCTGCAAGCCTTCCAAGTACCTCACAGGGACACTTGCAGAGCCAAAAATAAGTTGTCCTGAATTAAATTAATTTCTGAGCTTGCCCCAAGATAGCAGTGCTACCTTGCAAGTCAGGTCAGCAAGGACTTCTCACAAAACAGAAGCCACTTCATTAAAGTTGGTCATTCACTAGTGTGATGAATTAATTAAAGCCTCCTGATTGCTTTCTCCCCCTGCTGCTCCTTCTCTACTATAAACATGAAGGCTCTGGTATAGATGGAGCTGTTGACACTTTGTCAGTGAAAATTCAGAACTGTGCAAGTAAAAGAAATGTCTTTATGGGGACTATAAATAGTTTTGCATTAAAGCAAATGTGTTCTCCCTCCTAAGACAGATTCACCTTGCAAACAGCTTAAGGACAGTTTCAGCGCCAGAGGAATGCCTTCAGAGTCCCCTCAGGAGACAGAAACAGCCGTTTCTCCCCTGAAAGAGCAAACGGCAGCAGAGGAGATCCCTCTGCTGCCACCCCCCCCCCCCCCCCCNGGAGCCCCCCCCCGCCCCCCCCCCCCCCCCTTCCTGTTCCCCACTGCCTGGCAGCATCCCTCTGTGCTGGGGTGTCAGCTTGGGAGACCACACAGCATCCTTCTACTAAAAAGGGATGTTAATTCATCCAACTAACTTTTCCAATCATTTTTACTAAATGCTTGCAACATGCATGCTCATAATGTGGGTGAAATTGATGAGGAAACTTTGGGTAGGGGGAGCCGCGACTTCCCACGTTCACTCGGAGCGGTGGGTTGCTTCTCCTTTGCTCCAAAGGGAATCATGCATTCAGACAATGCAAACATCCTTTATGCCAGGGCTGCAATGTGTTAACAGCACTCTCCCCTTGCTGCCAGAGAGTAATTTCATTCCCTGTGGAGAATCACGGGTGGCGATGCTGGGGAAGACGAGGAGATGTTAGAAGAGAAAATATATTTTTAACTCACCTTGAGGCTGTGTGTTGGGTTGACGACGCAGACAAGTTGCCCGGCAGCTGAGAAAACCCTCTTTGCCTTGTAGTGCTGAAACCGCAGGTGAATAAGATCTAACACAGCCCCAAAGCACTGGGTGAAGAAAAGCATCACAACTTTTGTCGTTGCTGCTGCTGCTGCCGCTGCTGCTGCTGCCGCTGCTGCTGTTGCTGCTGCTGCTGCTGCTGCTGGCAGTGGGCAGGGGAAGCAGCCGGGGAGCTCTGGAGTCCTTGAGCCCGGGGTGGGAGTGTAGTCGCCGAGAGCTACTCTCCGGCACAGCTTAGCATGCCTTCATATTCATCATCAAAATAAGACGGGAAGAGGCTTGCAGCAGCGGGGCGGCCAATGGAAAGGACAGAAATGTTATCCTTGAGGTCCGGAGACAGCCAATAACAAATGCCTCCCCTCCAGAAACTCCCTGATGAATAGAGCCTGGTGGAGAATGTATTATTGAACATTACCATACATCAGCACATTGCATTTATCTTGTGATTACAGCCAGTCATACGTAAGGCTGTGGAGATATGCAGGCAAAATTGATTGCTTTACATCTCCATTTATTAATTGCCTTAATTTAACAAAGGAGCGCTCAGATAGCAAAGCTACATGTAATTCGTAGGGAAGAACCCCTCCAGTGAAACTGTTAGAAAGCAGCAAAAATAGGTTAAGCAGACTATGTTTTACTGAGGGAGAAAAATCAAATATGCAAAGAGAGTTACAGCTCCTTGCAGGGGTTAAGCAGAAGTAGAGCTTGCTACATAAATAGATTCTCGTCTGTGCATTCACAGGCTTCAATTTGGATTTTCACTGCTCTGAAGTTTTCTAAATTTTATATTCTGCTACTTCACAAGAGTCCCAGCACACAAATAACATTTTCCCCATCATTGAAAATAGGAGAAGTCAGGTCTCAGGTCTGGTGTAACTTGGAATGACTCCATTTAGAGACAGCGATGTTTTCCTGATTTACACTTGCTGGTGGATCAGGTCTGTTGGACACAAAACATGGTAATTACTGGATGCTGGAACTATGGGAGCATAAAAAGGCACAGAGCATGCTTCTAAAAATAATGAAATACGTGATGCATGAGAGCACACACACACAGAGACACTTGCACTGAGGGAAAAGTGGCTTCTAAATCAACAGAATAATTAAACATGCAGAAGGCTTTTGCTTGTCATTCATCTGCATATCGGTGAGCAGGAAATTACGAATTAGCTGTTAAATAGTCCTAGGCATTAAAAAGGAATTAGGGAAGTGCAGCGAAAATAAACATGCTTTTAGATATTATTACCAGTGCATATCTCTGTTGGTGGGCAGGGATCCTTCTTGAGCCATTGGGTCTCATTAAACTTGAGTCCCGGTAACCGGGTTTTCTGGGAGGGGACTGCGCTGAAGCAGCTGAGGGAATCAGAAAGCACATTCATTTCGTGGGACAGTCCTGTGTGATATGTTGCTCTGCTTGTTAATAAATCAAAGAGAGTTAATTTAATTAGCTCTCTGCCAGAACTTCCTACCAGGGTGCTATTTAGTCTTGCTAGCTAAGAACTCAGATGGCTTATTTAGCCTCGGTAATCCTTTTTCCCTTCAAAGCAGAACAGAGAAAAGTGGCTTTTCTTTCATTTCTTCTCTTCTTTTTAAATGTGAGCCCCACGCTGGGGGTGAGGCTGCTGCTGCGGACAGAGCAGCCCCTGTACAGCGCGGGAATTAGCCTGGGACTGTATTGTCACAACTGCCTCTTCCTAAATCAATACTGCAATCCCGGCTGTGCCAGACTGCAGAGAGGCTGTGCATAAAAGAAAAAAAAAAAAAAAAAAAAAGGAGGCCTGAGTAGATAAATAAGTGAAAATTGTGAATGCTAGAACAGCTGATTACCCAACCCCCAAAAAATGTTACGGATGGGAGGAATATGTATCCCTCAGTTCTTAACATTTGGTTGTAAATGAGAACAGGAGATAATTTTTGCAGTGCTGAGTGACACTCTGAGAATATTTTCAGACAGACTTGAGGACAAGTGAGCGAATCGATTTGCTTAAATGTATTCTTTCTCTCTCTGTTCCCAAAGTAACTGTGAGCATCCAGCTATTTATTATTTGTTTTTCCCTGATTTGTAGTTGGTAGCTGCACAAGTCTTGATACCAGGAAATTTCTGTCTGCAAGTTACCAGTGAAAGTATTCTGTCATCAAAGCCTTAAATGGGCTAAAGGTCCCTGCTATTTACACTGGTTATTTTCACCTGAATCTCTGGAGATCATTTCTGTTTAACTACTGACTAAATGTCTGGACTTGGGGGAGCACCACCACATCCATGGGCAGCAGAGATAGAATCCCCCATCCCTGCAGTCCGGCTAACCTCAGGGCTCTGGCAATTCTGTGATCCATCCCCCTTGAGACCCAGCTGCCTTCCAGGGTTAGCAGGAGAGGTATCCCTGATCCCAGAGGCACACAGGAGCATCTTCAGCCTGAAAATGCATACATGCCTCTGGGCTGGTATACAAAAAGGGTTGTTGTTCTCCAAAGACCACCTTCAAGGATTGATGAGGGACCTTTGCAGTGCCCAAATCCCTGTGTGCATCTGTGCCCATCATACTTGCCACATGTGATCTTCTGAGGAGCATCTGTCTGCCACCAACATCTGTGGGACAGGATGAAAATGAGCATTCAGTGCATCTGAAGGTAACTCGTGCCAAGTGCATGAGCTCACATTCATGGTGGCACATCTGGGAAATATTTTACTGCCCACATTCTATCCAGAGACCCCCACACAGCACCTGCTTACTGCATTTCAACACAGAACTTTTAGCACCTGCTTGACAAGGGACCCTACATCCACCAAGACACAGCAGCTGGCTGTGCAAGCAATTTCTCTTTCAAACAAAGGATCAGCAGCATGGTCTGGCCTGCAGGTGTGGATCCAGTTCTTTTTTCTGCTGCACGCAGAGGTTCTGGACCAGCATAACTCCATTAATTTGGTGGGCTCATCCAGGCTTCGGAATGCAAGGTCTGCTGCCCTGCATGGCCTCACACCATGGAGTGGGTCCTTAATATCATTATTTAGCTGTATGGGTGCATCCAGAGAGAGGAGAAACAAGTTCACCTGCAAGGGGTGCTTGGTGAATCCCATTTCACGGCTGGTTGCGAATTTCTGGTGACTGCAGCTGTTGTTTCCAAGTTGGTTAATTCTGTGACAGACAGGTGGGAAGCGGCAGAAGTCCATGAGCTAAACCTGCATTAGGATCCAGATTTTGCCAAATTAGCAGCTCAAGTGGCATCACTGTGATACGCATGGGATTATAATGCTCTAACAGCTGAGCTGCTGCCGCGGCTGCATCAGGTTTGCACGGTAATAGGATCAACCAGACACAAAAACCGACAGCAGCAGCAAAAGCCTCCCGGTTTTTCAGTCCAAGCTGCCAAGGTGAAAGGAGAACACTCGTGGGAAACCTCAGGGGTCCAGGCACTGTGTGACTTGGCAGGATGATGGCCTGGGAGATGCCCAACGTGAGATTTTGGGTTTCAACCAGATTTGTTTGTCTTTCTGACTGGGCACTTTTGGGGGTGACCTTCCTACACACTGCTCTCTCTCTCTCCAACAGCCATAGGGGAACCCTAACCTGCCTTGGACAACATCAGCACTAGTCTTTATCCCAAGAACAGGAGAGCAGACACTGCTCAGGCCATCACAATTGTCCATTCAGGCACCTTACCAGCCGGCCTGTGGCCCCATGTTTCTGAGTGCTGGTAGGATTTCTGGCAAGGCTGGCTGATGCAGGATGTACTCTGGCTCCACTATTTGCATTTCACCTGAGAAAGGAGCCAGGCTAGTCTAACCTGTCACCTGGCTGGGACATCAGGCAGTTTTCTGCATCCTTTGGATACAAACTTAATGTACAAAGCTTTATGTGCTCTCCTGGGTCTCACAGGAGGTTTTGAGGAGAGGTGTTTGCACTGTTATAATTTTCCTGTGTTGTCTTTTGGGCGAGAACATAGGAAAAGTCTCACTAGCTCAGTGCAATGATCCCTCCAGCCCAGCACCCTGTCCCCAGCAGCAACTACAGGAGATGACATTTTGAGTTGACTCCTGGGCAGGGACCATCACCTGCTGTCCATCCTCCTGGCATTCTCTAAGCACCGACAACTATCATCTTGGGGCATTGGAGGGCACATCCATAGGGAATCAGAGCCTTTTGGAAGTAGCAACAACTTCTACAACTGGGACAAGGGTTGTAGCCCTCCAGCCTCGCCCCTGTAAAGCACGTGTCACTTCACACTGACTGCTTTGTGCTTTGATTGGACCCCATCTTTTTTAAAAACCTGGCTTTGAAGATTCCCATGAAGGAGACCAGTGGCATCTCCTGCTAAGTTCTTCCAAAGATTATTTATCTTCACCACTAGCATTTTTTATCATATTTTCAGTCTGAATTATTTTCCCACATGATCTTCTGACTTCAGAAAGTCATTGTGCTTTCCTTCACTGAACTGGGGTAGTCTCTGCCTTTACAGACTTTCTCCATGTGAAGACTCAGCTTTTGCCTAAAACCTCCTCCTCTAAACCCAACAGACAAATAGTGTTTCCTTTGGAAAACACCTTTCTTACCCAAGATCAGGTCACTCTTGCAGCTTCTCTATGCATTTTGTCTACCTCCTCCTCCTCTCTTCTCGAACCTGATCTGCTTCTCACCATCAATCAGTATAGAAGCAAAGAGACATCACGGTGCTCTGGTTACAAGCATGAACTGTCCTCTCCTTTGGCTCTCCATTCCACACCTCCACCTTGCTTGCAGGGAAGATTTGACACCAGTGCAACTACAAGGAAGCCAGAGCTGCCTGCAGGCATGGAGGAGAATCACAGATCTCTCTGAAAAATGCATAGAGGTACTCCTCTCATCTTCTTGGGTGACTCTAAGGATGGGAGGTGAGAATATAAGCAGATTTTTTTTCCTCTTTTTTAAAAATCATCTGTCTTTTTTCAAAAGCAAGGTGTTGTCAAAAGTTGTTGGCTTTACCAAAGTTCTTTATCTGTGGTGAATTATTTCGCCATATAGGTTTTCAGAAAACCATTTTGACTCCATTCATCAATATAAGCAATAACTCTGTTGGAGTTGTACACACGCTTTAAGCAGAAACTGATCTTAAATGCCTCAACAGTTTTTATTTTCTCAGAACAGCTTTCATTGGGAAAGAACTATCAAAAGCAGCCTTTTTAGCAGTTAAATAACACTCCATTTAAGATATCAGTGATAAATGCCACAGACAATCTTACAAAACTCAGGAGAAAACAGAATTTGCTGAACTGGAACCAATTTTGCAGTTCTGAGGTTCTTCGCAGTGTTTCCTGAGTGCTGCCTTTCTGTTCCCTCTGGGCAGCTCACCTTCAACTGCGTGTGGTCATTGCCCTCAGAGCTACTTTGCAACGCTGCAATCCAACACCATCATTGGAACAACTGGGGATGCATGCTGCCAGTTTTTTACACACTTGGTCCACGTCTTCCCCATCTGTCACACAGCAAAAGTCGTTTCTGCACGCCCTGGCCACCTGCAGAGCATCGTCACTGCACAGCTGCTAAGCTGGTCTCTTCCCTGGTAATCCCCCTTCAGCAGACTTAAATTTCTTGCTGGTGTTGGAGGACACTGATGTGGCAAGACATGTTTTTCTTTTATTCCTTTCAAAGCCATGCTTTCTATATTAATATTAGCAGTACATGAGTTTTCTAGTTGTTGGGTCAAGGGGGAAATTCTTCATTTCTCCTTGGGGCACATCTGCTGCCCAGGGAAAAAAGTTGCTGCTTCTACCATCTTAATTTTGTCCTTTCACAGAGTTGCATTAGGTATTCTCTACGTTCCTCTGCTCGCTTATTAACGGAGGAGTTTATGGCAATATCTCATGCCACTTCTCTGCAAATGTTATACCCAAGAGAGCATCTCCTCTAACTTTCACCAGCAAGCCAGCAGCTCGATAAAGACACTTCACGTTTTCATGCTGTTACCAGATAAAGTAACTGCCATCATTTCCTATTCATAGTGGTTGCCTGGTGCCCAAATTACCATAAAGACCTATTGCTTTCAATTGCCAGACTAACAGTGCCCACCAGAGACTTCTGCTGCCCCAGACCACACCGGCTGGGTGGATGGACTGTATCTGCCTCAGCCGCCTCGTGTTGGAGAGAAAAAGATCCTGGAACCAGAAGTGATGGATGAAGGAGGCTCCTTTTCCTGCCAACAGTGCAAGCAGTGGCTTGTTCAGAGGCAGCCTCTAACTCTGACTAGGTTTTAAGGGATGAGAGCTTTTCTGCGGCTGGGAGGCCTGCCTGGGAGGCTGTCTCTGGCCCCTCTCTTTGCTGTGCTGAGCCAGGGGAAGTGGCAGTCGGCAATGCAGGCTGGTGGCAGCGCAGCTGATGCCCTTTAATCTCCTCAATGTGCTCTCAGCTCCAGTGATGGTGTGCAATCAGGATGCTGGGGGCCTCCCTAGGAGCCTGCCAGAGTCCCAGTGGGCTTTTTTTTTTCAGCCCAGCTGCTTTAAAACAGACACAGAGATACACACACGGGGACGTGCAAAGAACAGACAGGTAGCAGGAAGGAGACAGACTCACTGTGTTCATGTCAAAGGGGGAGAAGATTTTTGGGGCTGCAGAGGATCCCTGATGAACCAGGTACTGCTGCTCCCAACTCCCCCACCAGAGAAAAAGAGGTGGAGGGCTGTATCCAAACAACTCAGCAAGGCAGAATGAAGTTCCTGCTTTTCTGGGTCACAAGAATGATAAATTATTCGGGCTGGGAATGGTTGGACAAGCGTCTAAATTTTAGACCCCTTTTCTAAATTTCAAACCCCTTTTCACGAGAGTCTGTGGGGCAGATTACAGCAGTATCTTTCCATGTGGTCCTGGTGAGCTCAGGGGCCACCTTCACTATCTGAGGGTCTCATTAGTTCCTGCCATCTAAAGGCTCACAGGTCCCACTGATGACCACTGGCCAAGAGGCACACGTAGCCTTTCCAAATCTGTATTCAGTCATTTGAAAAATGTGCCTGCCAAAGCCGGTGTTTCTGAGGCATTGCTGCAGAGCTCAATTAGCTAATGGCACAGGGACTGGGGAGCGATGAGGATGAGAGGCAGTACTCAGTGCCAAGTGCTGTTAAGATGATTGCCATGTCCCAGCGTATCACCAGAGGCGCCCATCCAGCATGAGCTGCACCCAGGAACAGCTTGCTTGGAACGTGTCCTTTCACATCTGCATAAGTACCAAAGGCATCCTGACAGCTGGTGGCATTCTTCCACCCTAAAGATAGCTTAGGTTAAGCCCACACAGGTCAGAGATGGTGCAAGGACTCATCTGCCCAGAAGCTGCACACAAAAAAAGATGCTGAAGGGCCTCACCTGGAGGACCAGATCCTCTTCCTGTGCTCAAATGTGGTGCCCCCATGACACCAGTGGCATTTGTAGACAGGTATCTGATGGCAAAATTTCACTCTTAAACTATTTATTTTACCCTCAGGATAATCTCAGGAGGAAAAAAACAAGGTGGCCCCCTCAGTTTCAGTCCTCCCTGGAACAAATTCTGGGGCTGTCCTTCAGCTGAATATACCCTTGTGATTATGCTGATGTCAGCAGAGATGAAGCAGACCAATGACTGCCATCACCAGGTGCCCAGGGCAGTGAAAACCACCCAGCTCTCTCTGGGCTACATTCTGCAGGGACTGTGTCTCCCTGTGCCCCTGGATTAGCATCTCACTAGCCAGACACAGGCTGAGGTGTCCAGGATCCACACCATACAGCCCATCTGGCCTTTGATAACATGGCAAATACCATGGCAAGAAATGCTGGGGAGGGTTGTCCAAATATGACCTCTTTTTACCTCTTCTTTGCATCCCAGGTGGAAGAGCGATGTTGTGCTGTGCTTTAAACGTGGCTGGAGTCATGGACAGGGCAGTGAATGTTGGTAAAGCACTGGAGAGGGGCAGAAGGTGAGAGTTAGGAGGGTTGGAGATGTGCCTATAAATAATTCACTTTCCTTGTGTGGTAGAAGGAGATATATCTGGAGTTATTAACCTTGGCTATAAACCCTTAATTCACTATTTCCTTGGAGCAAGACAGCACAACTTCCCTTCGTGCTGGTGGGCATGTCACCCAGAGTCCCTCTGGGCAGGTAATTCCTCACCATTCTAGGCATTCAACTGTGTTTGAAGTAAATTTAAAATATGTAGCACTGGAAATGACAACAAGCAAATGAATACTTGCAGCCACATCACATTCTTGGTTTCCCTGGGGAGAGCAGTTTCAATATGGACAGTGTTGCCTGTTTTGGGGCATAGCCACATGACAGACCTTATTGCTTTTCTTCCTGTGTTTGTAAATTTAACTAAATTAATTTGATTTATATAGCCAATAAACAGGTGCTTCTGTCCCCTGCTCTCGGACACAATTGTCAAGTGGACTGTTCCTGCAGCCACCTCTCCACCAGTAATAACAACATCATTTAGTGGAAAATAATAATTTAAAGGGCAATGGTCCTAATTGCATAATGTCTTGATGGTGGCTCTGTTTTCCAGAGAATAACTAATCTTTTTCACAACGATATCAGTTATCATCTCTGGGGATACAGCCACCTCCTTCCTGGAATGCTTTTCATGCTGGAGGACACGCATTGAAACCAAGAGCAATATTGTCAGTGCAAATCCCAGCTGACACTGCGCGTTCCTGGCTGTGATACAGCCAACTCCCGAGGGGCGAGCAGAGCCTGACCTCGGGCAGCCAGCAGAGACCAAGGCTGAAAGCTTCCGGCCTGGGATAGAGCTCTGCTGCTTTACGCTGGAGGGAAAATTCCCAGAGCCTGCTCTCCAAGGTTTTTCCAGCAAAGCAACTGCTTCGAGTTAAATGTCTTGATGTGAAAACATCCCTCTGCTGGCAGTAATAGCTGAGGGAGCCTTCCCGGTGTGATTTGTGTGCAGTAGCACTGGGACTAACACCGCCTGCATTGCTCCTCATGGCACACCGCACTCGGGCAGTAATTCAAGGCCTAATTTCCTTTCTTTGGGGGCTCAGTGTTTCAGATGCTTTTCAACATTTTTTACAGGAAGTCTAAGCCCTCAGTAAAACTGAGCATCCAGATTGCTCAACACAAAACCCTAAAGCAAGTTATCAAGACCATCCTGACTATGTCTTGACCTATTACTAGAAAATCAACTGCTCCTGCGGATCTCTTGCCAGTAATTAGCCAGTGGACAGCAAACTGCTCCTCCTCAAGCCCTTCCACCACTGCCACTTTCCCACCGAGCTGTAGCCCTCAATCAAGGAAAGCCCCAGTGAGCAGATGAGCCCTGACCTCTGGCCTTGAGGCCACCATGCTCCGGCTCAGGGGGTCTCAGGAGGCTTCCTTCCAGAATGCACACTGGTTTACATTTTAAATGGCAATTTAAAAACCATGATACAGCTAACACTGAAAACACGACTTGCTTGAAAGCAATCCCTGTCACACAGCATAACGATGGCATGCCTCACGGTTTGCCTTGTTTTTTTTTTTTTAATGTAAAGATATCAAATGATCAGCTGACTCTCACAGTGTTATTTCACCTCTCCATATGAAGCAAGCCCATCAGACACACTTTTCTTAATTACGCAGCAATCCCACTGAGATTCATTTATCTCCGGGGTTAAAATATGCCAGGCATTTAATGTACAAACCAAACAATTGTATTAAAAGTTTGCCAGAAGGAGTATCAGCCTTTTATGGGTGTAAACTTCCCTGTTTGAACGATTCAGAAAGGTGGCTGCGATATATTCAGTTAATTATTTCTTTCGATGGCTTTATAAATGTCTTCTCTACTATCTACAAGCAGTGTACATCTCGATTATATATGACATGTTTATTTTTAACCAAAAGCAAATCAATAAAGAGACTCCACTTTTTATTTAATGTCGCTGTTGGACGGCTGCACACAACCAAAAACCCCACGAATATAAGTTGAATCATAAAAATGCGAACAGCTACTTAACAAAGCATAAAAAATAGATGCCAAGCCTTTGTTTTTTGGAATTAGGTTATAAACTATGCCCCTGCATCTGAAATGTGAAGTAGCAGAGCTGGAGGATAAGGCATGAAGCAGCATCTTCATCCCTCTGCCTCCTGGCATGGTGGCTTTGAATCAAAGTCCAAGAGGAGTCATTCTGCCTCGAAGAACACCTACCCACTGTCCTGGCCCATGGCCCATCACAAGAAAGGAGGAGCTGGGACAAATTGCAGTCTCAAAGTTCAGATTGCGAATTTTTTTTCCTTGAATTTATATTTTTCAATTTTTTTAATCCCAGTATCATTCTGCCCCTGATCCAGTGTGCAGTGCCAGGGGGTGCCACCTCGTCTGCGATTCTGCTGTGCCTGCTGAGGGTGAGATGTCCCAATGCACAAGCACAAGTGGGACAAAGTCATGTTGGAGGACCTCACCGTTCTGGTGATCTGGGCTCCTAAATCCACTTCCTTTTACCAAAGAAAATAAGCACATTTTTGTTCCTCTAAAACATCACTGGAGGAGGCTTGGCCACCCTGTGTCCCTTGGCTCTTTGGTCCTTGGCTGAGCCTGCCTGCGGCTGAAGCCATTCAGCAGGAGGGCAGAAGTGTGGGCTTGGGGACAGCATGGTCACATTCCTATAGGAAGATTGGGCACAGAGAAAGTCTGGATGCTCCAGGGTGAGGCAGGGGTGGGAGGGACCCATGGCACCCTAATCTCACCTGTGGGCACTCAGACCACACATGGGTGTCCTCAAGCCCCCTGGGAAATCCAATGTTTCCCAGCCTGTGCATTTTTCACTATCACAGTCCTGTTCATCCCCTACTGCCAGTCTTGGAATGGTGATTTCCTGCCTCCTGTGGCTTGTCTGGGTGTGGCCACATCCATGGGTAAGATGGACGTCTCTACCTCAAAGGCCAGGGCAAAGAAAGTAGGGGAGGAGAAACACAGCATCCAGATTAGTTCACACTCAGCAGCTGTTGCTAGTATTACTGGTTTCCATCATGAGAAAGGTAAGCAAAGAAAAGAATTTAAATGGCTTTTGCTTCTTGTACATCTGATTTTTCCACTGTTTGCAGATCCCATCAATTAATTTCTCCTGAAGAAGAGAACGTCCTTCTAGATGCTTTTCCAAGGCTTTGTGATTAATGTAATGGGAGCCCTGATGGGTGTTGATTTGTGTTAGAATGTCAGTCTCATTTGCAGGTAACCTGGGGCAGATCCACTCCACTTCACTTTGCTGGGCTGTAGCACAGTCAGATCTGTTGGAGATGCACTTTGTCACTGGCAGAGGTACCCTCAGGGCACTACATCAGTTTGCAAGTACTTAGTCACTGCTGCCTCTTAACCCTCTGACCACCAGGATATTTGCATTTTGTAAGTTAAATAAATTGTATTCGCTGGCTGGCTGGGACAAATAGCAATTTCTTTATCTAGTAGATCCTAATTAATCAGGTCTGAGTAAGGCAGACATACATATCCTGGTAATATTGTCATTGCACGTTGATATTCCAGCTGAGGATCCCGGGGATCTTTATGTGACAGTGCAGGGGACAGGGCAGGGGGGTGGGTCAACAGTGAGTATGAGAGTGTCCCTTCGCAGATGGACACAGGGGTAGAGTGACCCATTGCAGAAGTCTGGGCAGGGCCTGGAAGTTTCCCCAATTTCGGTACTCTACTCTCATTTCCAGCTCCAGCCTTCTCCTGCGTCCCAGAGCCAGAAGTAAATGGGGAATCCATTATTTCCTTTTCCCCTGACAATGGACCACCACTGGACCCCACTGGCGCTGACCCTTTGACCATGCACTGACCCTTCGACCACAGCACCACCTCTACTGCTGGCAGAGAGGGACAGGGGCATTTGGGGGAAAGGAGGCAAAATAAATGGAAATGAAACAGGGTAAGAAAGAAGCTAAGGCTTATGTGTGACTAGATCTGCTAGACTGGAGAAGAAAATTGTCCCTGATGTTTTCCAGTGAAAAACAGCTTTTGCACTCAATACACATTTTCAAGAACATGATTATTTTAATGATTTTTCATTGTCTGAGAAGTTTTCATTGCCAAGAAAGTCCGAAATGTTTCCGTTTTGTAACCTATGGGTTTCTCACGGAGAAACTTGAAAAAACATCAGCACAGACAAGAAAAGTCCCTAATTCCATGGGAAAAAAAAGACCTCCATCAGCTCTGGCTGGAGCCTAGAATCAACCCTGCAGATAGGACCCAGGAACAATTTCCCATCCTATTTGCTCAATTCAGTGTCAAGGAAAATTTTTCCCTGTTTAGGGCTGCAGAGCAGGCTTCCTCCTGCATCCTCACAAGAGGGAGTAGCTGTTACACCACAGAAAAAAGGGAAGAGGCGATGACGCTATGTCTTATGTCAAGGTCAGTCTTCTTCTAGACTCTTACAGAAAATATTGAGGGAGGAGAGAAGTGGAACCCCCTTGTAGCAGCTTTCAACCCATTTTTCTGCTTGAATCACATTTCGATGGAAGTTGGGTCAGGAAAACCCAGAAGAGAGGGGCAGTAAAAACTGGGATCTGTAGCCAATGCTAACAAGAGAGCGTGTTAAGAGGGTTTAAATGGACAGCTTACACACAAAGCGTTTTAAATCCGATGGTAAATGACAATTATGTTCCTTTGTGCCTTATTATTAAATCGTGTCGGATTAATCCGACATTAGGTGGTATTTCTGTCTCTCTCCTCTGCCACGCGGATGCATCATTCCCATGAAACACTGTGTTTTGCTTGTGCCTCAACCAGCAGCGTGGGACCAGCTTCTGTTTTCAGAGGTAAGAAGTGGTTTCCTCGTCCCTACTGCTCTCATAGACTGTTTTCCTAGATACTATACGGGAAAAAAAGAAGTCTGCAAAATGGGGATATTGACTGTTCAGATTCAGCTTGGCTGCTTCTGTTCTTCCTAATCAAAATCTGACTGTCTTGGACAAATCTTCTGCTCGTGAAGATTGCATTGTGCTGTTACCAGACAAAATTGTGATATCCCACCTTGGAGAAGACAACAAACAAGAGATGACCCTCCAGGACACATTTCCTCAGGTGCCCTGGGATGTCCTGGTATATAAGGAATGATGGGCCTCAGCTGCACATAGAAACAAACAGATCCTTTAAGAAAGTTCACTTTTATTACAGCCACACTGAAGAGTGAAAGGAAGAGCCCTGAGAGCTGTGTTGCTCCTTTGAAAGTGGCCCTAGGACTGTAAACCAAAAGTCATGGATTCTCTGCAAGATTTTCCACTGATCTCAGCCATTTGGACAACTTTCAATTATTCTGTTCTGGACCTCAAAGCTGCACTAAAAATAATAATAAAAAAAGAAAGTTAAAATAGCATCAATTCCTGGAAATTCTCCTGAGCTTTCTGGTACAGTCCTAGTAACATGTATCAGGAAGCAGAGAATGACTGCATAAAGCATTTGGCACTGATTGAATATATAGATTGGTGGTGTCTCAACCCCTGTTTTAATCTTTCCATTACCTATGACATTTTTTTACGGAGAAAGTCTTATTATTTAGAAAACAATTTCTTGCAGCCTTCAAATAGACGAGAAGCTGCAGCATCTTAATGGAAGGTAAATTACTGGTGCTTTCACAGCCAGAGCCATTCCCTGGTCTGATGGAAAGGTTAACCATTTAGCACCTCCTCTGTCTGAGCACCACTCTCCATAAACGTGAATTTGGCAGAATTTGTCACAGTGTATTCCATAGTGGGAAAAGCTTCCATTTGCTGTGAGGGGTAGTTATTTCAGGGGACTAAATTTTTAACAGTGGGGAAATCCCACATGGGGAAAGCATCTGGCAGGAGAACAACTTGCAGGAAGCCAATGGCCCCAGCCCCAGTGACTGCCACCCCTGGGTTGCCAGATGACCACACAAATTCAGGTGATCTGTCCCCACCTCCCTCCCCTGAAGCAAATGAGCAATCACACTTGAGCGCCAAAATCGGATTCCAGCCGAGGTGTCTGGGTGGGGAAGGCAATTCCTTTAATCCACTAAGCTACTTTAGTTCCCGGTCTTTATCTGAAACTCACAGACAGAAAGTGTCGCTGGAAACTTGATGGACTTAACTACTTAATGCAATCAGCATTTCTGGGTGCAAATTGGGGTTTCTTGCTTAAAAGGGAAACGGCCCCAAAAAAAGAAAAAGGTTCTATTACAACACTCTATTGGATGTTGGAGGCACCATTTTGGAACCAAATCCTCACAGACAATCTGTGCAGGTCATATAAGCATCTCAGCATGGGATGGGAAGGACGGAGTGGTGTGGGGTGTTTAGTCTGAAAATGGCTGCAAGCCTGAAAGTCTGTCTGTTTTTAAAAGCCAAGCAAATTCAACACAAATGCTAAAAAATGTGGAGCTGGTTAAATTCATCGGACTGCAGACGCCAGCAGACAGCGTGTGACATGTTGATTTTCCTGTCTCTCCCTGTTATTTGGTAAACCACAGAGGCTTCCCACAACTCCACCCTGAATCCAGCTGTCACAGATCCAATTTTCGGGGGTGCACCAGCATTGCAGCACTTGGATGACTGCAAGCAGCACCATGCATAATGAAAGTCACTTTTGGCATCAGGCTTTTAAAGCTCCCCCCAGATTTTATTGTGCTTAGATTTTGGCATGGGAGAGCTCTTCTGACAAGAGGGAATGCTAAAACTCACCTCTAGCTCTTCCTGTGGGTGGGCAGTAGGTGTGAGGCTCAGGCGACCCCTCCCTCCATCCTGTGCCCTTGTGCCATCTCAGCCCAAAAATTCCACACAAAAGTCACAGAGGGACTAAGGAGAATTTGGGAAAGGATGAGGAGCTGGCACTGAATGGAGTGTGGGGGGGTCTCAGCTGAAACTGCTGAGGCAGCACCCTGACCCCAGGGCTGAGCCTTGGGATGCCTCTTTCCCACCCCAGGCCCCTGCTCAAAGGCATCTCAAAACCTTGACCCAATGTCCCAAAGCACCCCTTTGCCACCCCCACCACACCAGTCAGCTTGATACACAACTTAAAATGCTTCATTACCCTTCATGAGGTTATTAAAGGCAGTAAAGTGGGGGACTCTGGGAGGGGAAGGTTACTTCCAGTGCCACTAAAGCAGGGAGGGGTGTAAGAGCTGAACAAGGTGCCCTCTTATAAGGCTTTGAAAGTCAAAGGCAAGGGCACCGGGAAGATTTGTTGTTATATTTGCCTTTGTAATCCACCCAGGCATTTTATTCCATACAGAGTCCATTCTACATTTTGGTCTGACACCCTGACTATATGCCAAGGCTTCCCATTTGCCCTCTTCACCTGCAGGATCAGGAGGTGGCTGCTCTTCGGTAGCTTCGCCCCTGCCTGTGTTTTACTGGGGAACAGAATTCTGCCTCTATGTCCATCAAGTCCATTTCCAAACTGATCATTACCCAGAGTTTCCCTTCATCCATCTCTCTTTACTTCTTTTTCCATACATGCTCAGTCCTGGGGCTTCTGTCCTACTATATTTTCCTTCTCATTCTTTTTCCTCTGGAAATTGACAATTTTGGAAGTTTCTGGCTCTTCTCTCACCCTCAGGTCAGGTCTTTGTTCTTCCCCGGGTGACCGTTGCCAGCCTAGGACATGGCAGAGGAGACAGGACAGTGGTGCCCTGGGGAAGAGACTACAACCACTTGGAGAACAATTTCCTATGTGGGCAGCCCCGAGTCCAGCTCCAGACCTGAGGACAGCACAGCTCTCCCTGTGTTTCTCTCATCATCCTTACAGGGGTTTCCAGCTGTTTCCAAACCTCATGGCTGTTACAATCATCACCCCAAAACTGAGATGTGCCACAATTTAGAGGGGATTCATTCCACAACCCATCCCTGGGGATGCAGGGCTCTGCTGACTGATGGTTAATGGCAACAGCCACGTCAGTGAGAACCAGGAGTAAATTGAAGGCCCCCTTGAAAACAGGGGAAACAGATATTCAGATGGCTCACACTCCTCATCATTAACTTCAGAATGTAAATGCCCGATAATTCCTCATTTTATTGCCCAGCCTCACGCTCGATGTCAGGGGATCCTGCAGAGATGCTTCACACATCAGCTCTGAAGGTCACAGCAGCAGTGGGAGCATACCCAAACAGGAGAGGGGAAAGGGAAAAGGGGACCACTGTTGCAGTGGTTGGGATGAGGTTGGAAACAAAAGAGTGTCCTGAACAACTGAGAAAATGAAATATGAGGGTCTGACAGCAAAGAGGGAAAGGGGGAGACCTGTCCTGGACAAACAGGACTACTGAAGTTGAAGATTCTCCTTAGCTGAATTCCTGATCATGGTGTCCAGATTTTTATCAGTAAAAAACCAGCATTTTTTTGCTTAAAAAAAATCTTGTGAAAGACAATTCCCTGAATCCAACATGACTTTGTTGGGAGCTAGGTCTGTCCCGAAAAGCAAATTATTTTTCTCTGTGTGGATTTTTACTACCCGGTGAATAGAAATTTAACAATATCTGCTCTATAATTTTCTGACTCTCTCACTTCTTTTTTCAGACATTTGTTCGTACTCTTGTCACTTGCTTTTCCTTCCCTCTCTTCCCAAGCACTGTCCCTGTTCAAACCCAGCTGATAGTGGTTAGGACCACGGGTTAGGATGTGGTGGTGAGCTGGAAGGGGGTGAGGTTTTGCACTCTCTGACCTTGTCACTTAGACCTCCACACTGAAGCTCACACTCACTTGGGATCTAACTCCTTCTGTACAGAAAGGATCCTTCAAGAATAACACTCATAAGGAAATTTTACTGAGGACATCACATGGACAAATTCGCGGTGTCCTGTCTAGAACGCTCCTGCATTTACTGCAGCAGCTCAGCTGGCCTCCACTGCAGAAGGAGGGACCTGGTATTGCTCATGGAAGAAGGGACAATGGAAAGCAAGAGCCTGGAAGACGTAGGACGTGGAATGGGTCCCACAACATGAAGGAGTGGCTTACTGGACCTTGATGCACAGCAGGGAGCACTGGACCTTGATGCACAGCAGGGAGCAGCACTGCTGGTAATATTAAAGCTGGATTTACAATGCAAAGGCCCAACTAGTGAGCTGTATTTCCATGCAAATGGATTTCTATGAATGCATGTATGGAAAAACAGCAGCATGGATGAGTGGAGCCGAGCTGAGGCAAGCAGGTGCATCCAGCATGAGCAATTTACTGTGTTCGTTGGGAGACCAGTGGAAACTCCTCCCATGTTCTCTTAATGTCTAGAGTTTTGCTTAATAAGCATAGAAAACACGCATATTTATTCTAACCTTTAGCAGAACATGTCAAGGATAGGTCAAATATATCTTTGAAGACAGCATGACCACAGCAGTATTCCTCAGGGATCTGAGTAATATAAAGGCACCTCCGAGTTTTCTACTTAACAGACCTCTGTATATCATCATGGACACTTGTCCACACTTGAAATGTGTCTGTTTAATAACCATGAAGCAACTGGAAATAATAAATGAGAAAATGTCTGACTAAAGCATTATTAATTATTTGCAACAAAACCAATGTTCGCATTGCAGCCAACATGATGTTGTACGAGTAAGATTAGCTTCAGTTACTACATTAAAAGGTCAGCATGAAATGAGGGGTAGAAAACATCTCTGGTTTGTGAACATGTGCTGTAGACAGTCAGGAGTGAGTTATTACAGCCCTCATCCTGATGTTTAAAAAAGCACAGGGCAATGTTATTCTAATCACTCACTTACCACTTCGGAATTTCAGCTCATACTGACCAAACAGAAATCATGTGCACATGTACAGACTATTATTGATTAGCAGCTAAGGCCCATTCCCAAAAAGACCACAGGCACAGAGAGACTCTGCAGCTGTGCCTACAACCAGGATAATGTCTTGGCTGGGAAAAAACCTCCATTATCCTTGAGGAATAAAATATGCACGGTAATCAGGCAAGGGAGATGTCCAATGTACAGTTAATTTTGGTGAGGCATATTGATCATTTTGCAGTAGTAATGAAGTGAGGCAATATTTAGAGGTCTCCAAGGCTTTGCTAATCAAGAAGGTTTTGCCTTGGTGCTTCAATGTGATGCATTGGAGACAACACAGACAACACAGAGAAATCAGTCCAAGGACCACTAAGCAGTGATCTGTGCTATGACCACATTCCCTAAGTGCAAGACTCTTATCAGTATTCAAGTGTGCCTAGCAAAAGACCACAAAAGAAACCTGTGAGATGTCAAAGGCTGGTCACAGAGGAGTCAGGCACACAAGGATTTCATCTCGTCTAGACATGCCCAGGCTTTGCCAAGGGGGTAAGTGCAGTATATTAAACTTGAAGCCAGCAAGAATTCAGGGAAGATAAAACCCCAACATCAAAAATACAGGTATGCACGAATGCATTTTTGTCATATTGCCACTTTCATGTTATAAATTCTCTGCCTAGTGCTTTTTGAGATCGTTTCATACAAAACAAATGTAATCACATATTGAGTGTGATATTCAGACCATGGGATGCAGGCACACACAGAGTCAACACCTCCGAGCTGGGTGTAAGGGTGGAAGTCGGTCTCACGAGAGACAGGGACTGCCGGGGAAGTGACTCTAGTGACAGACCGATATCCTTTCTGAATTACTAACACCAGACGTTCAAGGACAAATTATTCCTTTCCAACCTTTCTTTTTATGGAATCTTTCTCTTCTCCCAAAAGATGTAACGTGTGTGTTAAAAGGGAGCTCAAGGCAGTAGGTAACTTCTCGTGCAGGGAATTATAATGCCTTCCAAAACAAATGTTTAATATTAAGTATGGGCACCTTGCTCCATGGCTAAAACCTGAGCACTCACTGCTAAAAATGCTGTGAAGCACAAGGGCAATCTGGTCACACTGCCTTTTACTGTGGCACAAAATTGTATCAAGCAGAATGTTTATCCAGCTCATTAATATGAAGAGATTTTTGATCTTGTTTGTCTTTTTAGGATAAGCAGATGACATTAGAGTTTGCGTCAGATTCTGCCTTCCTGATCAGCGGAACCTGCCTCCTACAGATAAGTGTGACGAGTTTAATTTATGCCACAACAGAACAGTGATGAAAAACACTGAATCTAAATAAGATTTTTGACAAAGCTTTCTTACCAGAAGAGGAAAGAGCACAGTAATTCATACACACACACGTACACTCAGTCATATACACACTGCCACTGAATCCTACGACATTATTAATGGAGATGTTTGGCTTTGTTATTTTTAATGCCTAAAATATCTTCTTTGTTGGATGGCTAACTTTAATGTCATATTGGCTTCAGATTTCCCCCTGAGGGAACCTGCAATCTGTATTAACAACCCAGTTCAACAGAGAGGGCCATTTAACACTCTTATTAGCTCAGTACAAAGATTAATTAAGCAATGATCTCTTCCAAACAGCTCCTCATCAGTGGTTAATAACATGTTTGTTAGTTAACTTCCTAAGGCTAGATCTATGATGGGGAATGTTCTAGTGTGCTGGTTAACTGTTTTAGCAATTGTTAAAGGTTTTATTGTCAGTATAAATTGTGCTTCAAGATTTGTAACAGGAGCAGTGTTCATAAATTGTTATCTGGAAAAAAAAAAAAAGTAAATTTAACCATGTAGATAGAAAGTCAGTCATTTAACCAGTGGGGGTCTAAGACTCAATTAGAAAGAAGGCCATATTGAAGATAACTATATCTCTAAAATGGTCTTTGCAATATTCTTTACAGTGTATTTTTAAACACACCTAAGATTTCTGCAGGCTTTTTGAATGTTTTTGTTTACAATAGCTTTCTATTGCCATCTAATAATCCTTCCATGACTCCTTTTCATGAGTCCTTTTCCAGCAAGCTTCTGTGCAGCTGCCAGCCCACAAACAGCAGCACAGCCAGCAGCGGAGGGATGGAGAGGGCCAGTGGTGACAGCTAAGAAATAATTGGGATCAGGCTATATATTGCTCTGTCCACCACTAACCCAGGTCAAAAGCTGCATGAAATTTAATTTTTTAAGCTTGGAAAGAAACTTTCCCAGCTCTTGATCAATGAATCACAAAGCTACCCTAGTCTTGAAAAAGGAAGAGAAAAAAACCCCCAACAATTCAAATTAATTTAGGGTTACATTGATTTCTCTACCATCCCTTTATGGGACCGTGTCAGCATGTATCAGATTAATGTCTCCAGATTAAATATTCCTTTTGTAGCTGCGAACCTTGTGCTTTTGTGCCGTGCTTAGAAACAGTGACATCACGTAAATCCTCCTAAAGATGCTGATTGCAAACATGTTCAGGATACCTCTGCCCACAGGCAGCCTGAGATGTGACAGCCCCATGGGGCCATGGCCAACATGTTGGTGCTCCTCATTGGAGCTGTGCATGGCCAGGAGCAGCACACTGAACCCACAACCCCTGCATGGCACCAAGACCACCATGGGGCACTCCACAGGCTTTTGATGATGGCAGTGACTCCACTGCCTGTGTCCCACCGCCAGATCAGACAAATTACCCTCTGGAAACTGTAGTAAATATATATATGCATTCCAGTAACAATCGGGGACAAAAGCCAAGAAAACTCCTGCCCTTTAACTAATATTCCCTTTTTGATACAGAAATCAATACTGCAGTGATTAGGTACTTTTAGAGCAACACAAAATACTTCTAAAGAAAAAAAATAACCCCACATGATAAATCCTCCTCTGCTGTTCTCGGGCGAAGAGCTGAAAACCAATTTCTACGGTTCAGAAACAAGCAGGGAAGGAAAACATCTTTCCAGATATCGGATTTATCACTTCAGTAGTACATCAATTTTGTCATGTCATTCTCTTCACACTTCACATTGGTTTATACAGGTGAAAATTAGAGTTGAATCTCCCATACATAAATGTGATCTTTCCTTTCTGTCCAGATGTGCATGACTGAGCCGAGCCAGGAACTGATATATGCCTGTTGCCAGAAAAAAAATCTGACTTAAACTCTCTATCCAGTTGCCTTATTTATGAACTACCCAATACATCTTGTTATAGGCTCCAGCAATTTAAGCAAAATCAGGCTGATTTATGCTCTTATGGTATTTGAGCAGTATTAAATTACTTTTCCTGAAACAGTGCTGAAATGGGACCCTAATTTGAGCGTTTCCTTATGAACAAATCTTGTGGTTATGTAGCCCTCCCATGATGACATTTCAATGTAGATGGTGATGCCATTGCGCCTACGTTCCAGAAAAAGGCTCATGTGTCCATTCAAACCTGTACAACAAACAGAACAAATCTATTTTTCACAGGTTTAAAAATGTTTTAAAAGCACTGCTTATCACTTTTTTTTTTTTAACTTCAGATCTGCTAAGATTCCATGCTTCCACTTGGGCCAGAGGATGCCATGATTTAACATCAAGCTGTCATCAGGCAGCACTCCCATTTTTCATGTGTAGTTATGAATGCAGCATTAACTAGAACAAACAACAGGACAGGACTGTGCATCACACACTGAAAGCACTTGAGACTCTACTGATGAATAGGCAAGGCCATCTTCATAATTTGTGCACTAAGAAAGAAAAAAAAGTAGGTGAGATTATAGCAATAAAAATGGAAATTAAAGGCATGAATACAGCAAATAGATTATGCTATCATTCCAGAGCAGACAGCAGAGAAGTCACAGTTGCCCATTTATGTTTTGACAGTTCATGCATCAGATGAGATCTTCAAAGAGGGGTACCCCTGTTTGGGGAAGTGAAGAATGGAATAGTTGCTGCTAAGTGTGAATTTAACAGTGCATTTATTATTTGCACAACTTGCTTTTGGATAAGCGGGCAAAAAAGCCATTTCCCTAAAGAAAAAAAGTAGAAATTCAGATCATGCAGGAAAAATGTCATAGTCAGGCATGTTATCTGTCAATTTATCTCTCTCTTACAGTGGTCCTAGCCAGATACCTCAAAGGGAAATTCAAAAGCCATCAGACAGAGTCTCCTATTTTCTACCAGAGTTAGACACAGGCTGACACAGCCTGCTCAGCAGCTCTTACAGTCTCCAACAGATGAGCAGTTTAAGCCCACACACACGACACCCTGAAAGATTCAAACTTGCCCAGGATGGTTCCCAAGTGCAGGAACACGACTGAGTCTGAACGACTGTGTGATGGAACCTGGCCATCCCAACAAGAATTTTCCCCAACCAAATGCCCTGTGTGATTTGGCAGCTGGGTCAGGGACTTTTTCCAACAGGCAGCTATCCCATTTCAGGAGTTAGGACAGCTTGCTCTCACGGAAACAAACTGCTGGATACCAGGAGCTCACAATGCCTGACAGCCTTCCCCACTGTGTAAAAATTCATGTAATAGAAGCTGGTTTAGACCCAGTCTTTGTTTACCTCCCAGAAACAGCTGTAAATGCTCACAACATGCTTAAACCTTTTGAAAATTTTGTTAAGTTTTAGCTTCTGCCAAGTCTTACATCTTGAACTCTAAACCTAATTAGGAACTGCGAGGAAAACAAGAATTTCTACTTTATTGCACAGTCCTGCCACTCTTCAATTTTACTGAATTTTGACTGAGTTTTGCCATAAGGAGCAGAAAAAAAGTATCTCCTGTGTTCCTTTTTCTGGACCACTACTTCACATAACTTAATACTATCTAATATTGCTCCTTTCCTTTCCAAGGGCACATTCCCAAGAGTTTTAATATCTTTTACGTAAGATCTTATGTGCCTTCCCCAAGTTCTCACCTGCTTTGCAATAACCTTTCTTGCATTGGAAACCTACTCATGGTGCAGTTTCTACCTCTGCATACATAACATTTTTCTGTCTATTCTTCTATTTTTGGCTTTATACACATCTCTCTACATCAGATTGAATGTAGGTGAACTATAGGTTTCCTGCTGGCACCGATACCACAAACTTATGGCACTACAAGGTATAGACATTGATGAAATTTTCTGCTTCAGTGATATGTCAATATGGTGGGTTGACCCTGGCTGGACACCAGGTGCCCACCAAAGCCACTCCATTCACTTCCCTCAGCTGGACAGGGGAGGGAAAATAAAATAAAAGGCTTGTGGGTCAAGAAAAGGACAGAGAGAGATCACTCACCAATTACTGTCATGAGCAAAAAGACAAGTAGAGGAAATTTTATTTAACTTATTATCAGAGTAGAGTAATGAGAAATAAAACCCAAGTCTTAAAACACCTTCCCCTGCATCCATGGGCTGCAGGGGCACAGCTGCCTCCCCATGGTCTGCACCAGGGGCTCCAGGGGAATCCCAACTCAGGCACCTGGAGCATCTCCTGTCCCTCCTTCTCCACTGACCTTGGTGTCTCTCACATATTCTCACTCTTCTCTCCATCTACAATGGTACAGTTTTTTTCCTCCCCCTTCTTAACTCTGTTATCCCAGAGGCACTACCTGTTATCCCAGTACTGTCACTGCTGAGCTCAGCCTTGGCCAACGGAGGGTCTATCCTGGAGCCGGCTGGCACTGGCTCTGCCGGGCGTGGGGGAAGCTTCCGGCTGCTTCTCACAGAACCCATCCCTGTAGCCCCCAGTGACCAAACCCAATGCCATGCAAACCAAACAGAGCCACTTTGGACATCTTGATGCTGACCGGCAGAAGGACTTGAAATGAGCTAAATGAATGGGCCATATGGCAGCAAACACATCTCTTTGGGTTTCCCTCCAGTTGTAAATGTGATTTGCAAATTTTCTCATCTTGCTTCTCAGTTGGTTCCTTCCCAAATCACAAATGTATGGGGAGGTCACCCGCTGTGAGCTGTTTGTGATGAGACATGATCATTTAATCCTCTATTTTACCTTCTGTTTCCTAGTTAATTTTAAATTCCTGTCATTTTCTTATTCTTCACTCACTACAGCTTAATTTTTTTCCTACTAACCTTGTGTGAGACATTTTAGAAGTCCTCTGACACTTTTTGCTAGCACATTTTCTGTGAGCATGCAAGGCACAGATGCAGGCACGATGTCTAACACAGGGCCAACTGCGTGTTTCATGCTGACACAAAGCACCTTTGCAACTCAGAGAGGAAGTAAATCTTGTGTGCACCTATTCAGGTCCCAGTAGCCATCTCAAAAGTACATATGAGCGGCTTAGGCCCACCTGTTCTTTTCCTGACCCTCAGTTTTTTCTCCCCATTTCTCACTTTCTCAGTTTTTCAGAAGACAGAATTCATATTCCAAGCTTCTCCTAATTTCCAGGGCTCCTTGTGTCTGTAGGTTGAATCCAGCTTCCGAAAGCACAGGGAAGCAGACTAGGGCAGACCGGGTGAGAATCTGCAGGTACTATGGAGAGTAGTATAACCACTCCTCTCCCTGCCTGAAGCACCCATCCAGAGCCATGTTCAGCCACATAGCCTGGTTCCAGAGCTATTTCACCAGGGCTTCTTGTGCTCAGTAAGCACACCTAGATCGTTCTGCCTCCATTATTCTGATGAGCGACCTCCTGGCTTCTAGGAGTGTGAAGCCACACTCCCCAGCTGAAAACTACAACCTATGCTACTCAAATTGTGCCCCATTTCTGTTATTCCCTTCCTCGAGTACTTTCCATGCAGTGCCCCATGCACTCCTCATACCCATAATACATCCAAACAATGAATTGAATCATTAAGTCAATGAGAAAGAACATTTTCCATTCCACAAAAAGCAGCAAGTTTTCTTAAAATCCTCCTCCAAAACCCATTGCTTCAGTCTTCCCTTGGAAAGAAGGAACTGCATGCTTGCAACCATCACAAGCATCACCTTTCACATGTGAACATACACTTAAAATCTGGCAGCACATTCCTCTGTACCTCAGCAGTTTGTACTAACATGTATTCTGACACTTCAGTCTTTATAGGTAATACCTCAACTTCATCACTAAGGAAAGAAAGCAAGCCTGTGGTAGATGCATCCCCAGCAGTGAAAGCAGATATTATGAAATTAAGTGTTCCCAGGAGATGTTTATCTTCCCTCTTTCATCAGCTGATCCCTGCTGATAGGGCAGAGGCAATAATACTGGCTGTTCAGTACAAAAACAGTCTTCCTCCATAAAACTCTAGGCATTTGGCCACTAAATACTATTTTAGCACTTGTATCTCCCGCATGATTGGTCTCCTTTTTTGAGTTTGATGGGACAAATTTTCTGGAGCCTAGTTGTTGAAGAAACTTCTCACATCTTGATGTTTGGTCCCATTGCTTTATTTTGGAGTTTAGGGCTTTGTTTAGAGCTTTTTATTATTAACAGTTCATTTGCCATTCTCAAGCTGTTTCCTGAAATTGCATCCAAAAAACCTTAGACACCCACACTGCCCACAATCCCTCACTTACGTTACAGTGTGTGCACCAAGACCAAGCATTTGGTACCATCTCCTTGGGCCTCCAACTAGCATTAAAACAAAGACCTGTACAGTAAAAACAGCTGCTTTGTAAAAGGACCCTTTGGAAAACAGACTTTGACTGCTACTGCAAAACAAGAGGTTCCTGAACTCTTTTAGCTGGTAGCAAATGTTGAAATTGAACACACAGGTTGTGTCCTGCCTCACAGAGGCAGAACCCCTGCAGCCAGCCTGTTCCCTGCTGAAGGGCATCCCTACAGCAGGAAAGGGAGAACACAACTGCATCAAGGCAATTCAAATAAAAGCCTTAATTCAGCAAAATTATTTAAAGTCTGCCTTTTGAGTACACCGTGCAGATGGCCCACTGTCAAAATCCCTGTCTTCCTCCACTAGCTGAAGCAGCAATAGCCCCAAAGTACTCTTTTGAGATAGTGAATGTGACACTACCCCAAGATACAGGTCATAGTCCCATTTGTGTCTCGAGGCTCTAAAAATCTGCTCTCCCTGTGAATCCGTTCCGGCTGCAGGAGCTGGGCCCAGCATTTCGCCGGGGCGAAAGCCTGGCTCCTCCACCAGCACAGGCACAGCTCGTTGTTCTGCAGCGCCACGTGCCAGCAGCACCTCAGGGATGCTTAAAACTAATTTATCATCCAACTAGGCACAGCATGGGCTTAGCAGCAGAGAGGGCAGACATCTCTAATCTGGTTCAGGGACTGCTTTAAAGTTCCTGCCACAGCTTAAAAGGAGAAACTGAGTAGGGAGAGATGCTTCTCTGTGTTTTCACAATTGAAGCCGGAGCACAAAATGGCACCCAAGGCATATGTTCAGCTCCACTGCCTGAAATATTACAGGCTCTTGTGTACCCTACTGACGCCTTGCAAAACGTGCAATGGACTAAAATTCTTCCACCCACTGTTTTTTCACACAAAATCAAGCTAGAAGAGAAATGGGGAGAAAGGAACAGGACCCATCAGAGGAATGATGATCAACACAGGGAAAGTGTGCAAGGTCCTAAGATAGGAGGTCCTAAAGCAAGGTCTGCAATTCAGACAAGTTTCATGCCTTTTTCTGAAATTGGGGTGTGGGCAATTCTCCTTTTCTGAAGGCTATTGTAAAATTACCTGATGACAGTTTTTAACTTGTATTCCCTGCAAAACTAAACATTACTTTTAGTTAAAATGATGGAGACCAAAATACTCACAGGAACTTTACACTGACTGGGCTCTACCAGTACAGTAATTCCTGCCAGGTGACGGGAAATTTCTGAAAAAAAATCTTAGTGCTTCCAATAGGAACTTGTATGTTTTCTGCCAGTACTGTAACATACTCCTGCAGTCATAAGTGCTGCAAATTGAATTAAAACAAAGGTGTGTAAGAGGCAATTTCAGCACGATTCTCTGTATAATCCCAGCAAATGATGGTACAGGTCAGCACTGGCTTTGACGGGACACTATCACTTCAGGAGATACTCATAGTAGCCCAACAGACCCACTTTATTTTGCATTTCCTAGGGTAATATGAAATATTCTTCTCCAAACTAAGCGCATATACACACCTTGACTGTTTTACAGGAAGAGCATTTAAAGCACAGTGTAATTACATGCCACACCATTAATCTATTTTGTGTACTGTGGTCTTAGATAAGGCTGTTTCTAGTCATCAAACATTTTAATGTCTTTTAGAGACAGAGGTTAAAATAGGCTTTAGCATAATTGGTAGCAATGATCTAATAGTTTCAGCTTAAAGGCAGCATTATTGTAGCTATAAAACAGGTGAGAACATTTAAATGCTGAATAGAATTGGTTTGTTAACTCTTGCTCAGGAACTACAGTGTTTAAGACACATAATTTTTTTATAAGCATATATAAAATCACTAATGGCATTAAAAATAGTTAGCAAGCTAAAAATGTCCAGCAAGTGAAAAACATAAAATAAAATTTTGCCTGAATCACACAGTTTAATAAGAATAAAAAAATGGCAGAGATTTCTCATGTCCTTTATGTTTGATATGAGTACTATACACTGCGTGGGCACTGAAAAAAACAGAACTAAAAACAGAAATAAAAACTCCCTCATGTCTTCTTCAACAATTCTTTAAACAGAGCGTATGAACATCTTACTGAACTCTTAGGTACCAGGCGTTACAGAAAGCATTACAGTAACAAATCTCCGTATTTGAACTGAATTGCTATTCATAGTTAGGCCTTTGCCTGAAACCAATACAACTGTCAGCAGTCAGAGAGATGTGAGACAGACCTGCTGTTAGCACATTCAACATCCCACTTCAGTGTGCCGGTTCCAAGTGGAGAAAAAGGATAAGAAACTGATATAAAGCAACTGTCAAAAATTTTAGTGGTTTGTAACTCACTTTCATCCTGAATGAGAACAATGAAAGCAAGCTGCTCTGCAGCAAGCCAGTATCAAGGCATAGCTATGGATTTCTTTTCCATCCTCTATTGAGCAGAATTCAAAGCAACAGTTCAGGTTTAAAGCCAGGAAAAGTATAGAGGTGTATACAGAGACCTAGTCTGAGGTTTTAGAAGTCTTGGTTTCATATGGAGGACACCACAGACTACCTAAAGATACCTTACTGGTGTGATCCAAAGATCCCACACAAGAAAAGAGTTCTTACAAAATTGAGCCCAGGCATGACAAGTCCCTAACACACTTCGAAATCTCAATAATCAGAAAAAACATCATTGGTCACTGCCTCTACAGCTAACATTCAAAACCTCCTGAAACTCAGCAACTGTGAAACAACCTCAGGCTGCTGCATGGGATTGATCTGCCCTGATAATTAACAGAAGGTAAAATACATCACAGAACATCGTGAGTTGGAAGGGAGCCATAGGAATCATCAAAGCCAAACTCCTGGCCCTGCACAAGACACCCCAAGAGTCACACCATGTGCTGCAGAACATTATCCAAATACTTCTTGAACTCTGTCAGGCTTGAATCTGTGATCACTTCCCTGGAGAGCCTGTTCCAGTGGCCAACCATGCTCTGGGTGAAGAGCCTTTTCCTGATAACCAACCTAAACCTCCTCTGCCTCAGCTTCATGCTGTTTCCTCTGGTCCTGTCACTGGTCACCAAAGAGATCAGTACCTGCCCCTCCTCTTCCCCTCATGAGGATGTTGAAGACCACAAGGAGGTCTCCCCTCAGTCTCCTTCAGTTTGAACAGACCAAGGGACCACCTCAGCTGTTGCTAACATGATTTTCCCTTAAGGCCCTTCACCATCATCATTACCTTCCTTTGGACACTCTCTAACAGCTCCATGTCTTCCATATATTTTGGCACCCAAAACTGCCCCCAGAACCCGAGATGAGGCTGCCCCAGTGCAGAGCAGAGTGGGACAATTCCCTCCCTCACCCAGCTGGCGATGCTGTGCCTGATGCCCTCCAGGACCGGGTTGGCCCTCCTGGCTGCCAGGGCACTGCTGACTCACGTTCAACTTGCCATCGACCAGGACCCCCAGGTCTCTTTCTGCAGCGCTGCTTTCCAGTATCTCATGCCCCAATCTGTACAAACATCTAGGGCTGTCCCACCTCAGGTGCAGAATCTGGCACTTGCCCTTGTTGAACTTCATATGGTTGGTGATTGCTCATCTCTTAATTTATTGAGGTCTCTCTTCAGGGCCCCTCTGCCTTCCAGGGAATCCAGAGTTCCTCCCAATTTAGTATCACTGGCAAGCTTACTTAGCCCTTAATGAAGAAGAGCACAGGGCTGAGGAGGGAGCCCTGTGGAACCCCACTAGTGCCGGGCTGCCCATTCACTATAACCCTGTGTACCTGACCCATGAGCCAGCGACTCACTCATCACATGATGTGTTTATCCAGCTGTGGGCTGGACATTTTATCCAGAAGCATATTTGAGACAGTATAAAAAGCTTTACTGAAATCCAAAAAGATTACATCAACTGGCTTCCCTTGATCAACCAGGTGGGTTACCCTGTAAAAGGGAATCAGGTTTGAAAAGCAGGTTCCCACACAAAGCTGTGCTGGCTGTGACCAATGACTGCTGTTGTGTGCTGGCTGTGACCAATGTGCTGGCTGTGACCAATGACTGTTGTCCTTCAGGTGTTTTTCAATATGCACGAGTTAGTCCATTTTGAAAGCAGCCAGCATATCCGAAATGCAGTTAGTCTCATAGACACCTAAAACTGCTCATAAATCTTCTTGAAGTGGTTGCTTTTGGTTTTTTTAACTTTCTCTTTCATCAGCAAGAAAGGGAGCCTTAACTGACTGGACTAGGTTTTCTTGTCCAGAAACTACATTAAAGGAAACCTATGTTAAAGATGGAAAAGAGCTAGAGTTTGGTCCCAATCCACACCAGAGGCTACTGTGATAAGAAAAGGATTTGGAAAAAAGAAGGCAAACAGACTCCCAGCTATGTAACAAATTCAAGATGTGTACTTAGGGACCAAGGTGGTGGTGGAAATACCCGTTCATAATAAGGAAAAAGATACACAGACGGTTTTCCTTAGTTTAATATCAGTTAATGTTATAAACTGCTAAACCCAGACATCTTCACATTATTACACTTGATGCACCATAAAACAGGTTTATGTTACAGTGTAAGATTCAATATTACAAAAGTTGCAGAGACCTTCACACAGAAGTCTTAATTTTTTACTCCTATTCACATCTAAACCCAACATTCTTAACTGTGTACAAACGGAGTATTTCCTTCCATCTTCTACAGCAGCTTTCCAACCACCAGTTCTAAACAGCAACACCAACACTGGTAGTGAGAAATCAACTAGGAAGTGCCACCACAGCTATTTCCTCAAGTCACACACACTTCCTGCTGGAGAGCCGGCTGTGGAATTTTGCTGTCCTCTGTCTTTTCCTGCCCAGGAACTTGGCACACAGTCTTTCGTTTGAATAACCGTAGGCTCAACCGTAACAAGTCACTGTCCATTGCTGCGGAATTTGTGTAAGTTTGTTTCGTTGCACCCTGTTGAAATCAGAAATTAAAATTAAAAAAAGGAAGAACTGAAAACAATGTCTGTGTCTGACACCAAATTAACCTCAAGTACTCTCAGTAATTAGAGGTTTAATCATAGTAATCATACCACTAGAAAAGACTTGGAGAATTAATGATTTTTCTACTAGCATACAAGAAGTTTTAATTTTAATTGGATTCTTACAATTCTTATAAAAGTACATGGAATCTTAAGCAGGAAAGTTATTCAACAATTACCTCTGAAATCGTATTTTACCTAATTATTTTTATTATGTATTCTTTAAATATAGAAAATGTATCTCCAGAATTTAAACCCCAAAATGATAAGAAACAGGACCTAGCTCTAGTCTCAATCTCTCATTCTACCTAAAAAATAAACACCCTACAACCTCTCTAAATAGAAGTGTTTATTATTTAAAGGACTAGACCTGCTTCAGAACAACAAACACAAAAATTATCTCCCAAGAGAAATGCTCTGCTTAGGGGAATCTGTGTTTCCACACTTTGACCAAGCACTGTAAACAGACCACTTGCCTTTTCATTCTTCATGAGCTGCTTACGAATTGCAGAATCCCTGCGGAAGCACAGTGCCTTGCAGCAAGGACCCAGATTGCTGAGAAGACCTGCTCTCTCTTCTTTTCGCCGAAGTGCAGCCATGTTCAGTGCTCCCAGTTCATGTTCAAAAAGGTTTTCTGCATCTAGAAAGAATTGAGATTTGCAGAGAACAATATATATTTGGTATTTTTTAACAGCAACATACAGTAATATGAAAGTTTTACTATTTGTATTTCTGCCTTCTAAACAATATCAAGGTTTGGGGAAAAAAAAGAGTATTTGAGTTTATAAAATAACATTAATAAATCCTTCACCATTTGAAGGGAAGGATGGATACCCTTGTATTTAGTTTCAGCACTGGAAAGCAATATTGAGACAGCAATCACTGGGAAGCCTAAAAATCAAGTGACAGCTTTGGACAGAAGACGGGGTATGATTTATGGTCAGATGCATGATGGACAAAAGCTGTTTGTTTACCACTTGCATTAATCATAAAGGACCTAAGTTCCACTTCTTTGCAAGACATCAGGTAACTCTGCCAGTGCCAACACTGTTCTTGCATGGCTATGCAGAAGTGAAATACAACAATCCAGAATAATTCTTTCATTTGTGGTGGATGAACCTGGAGAACAAGTCAGCAGATGCCAAAGGACTGCCCCTTCCTACCAGCTCACCGAAAGTATTTAACAGTACTCAAGGTGGCAGGACCAGTCCTTCAATACATTTACCAGAAGAAACAGTGCGCAGAAGAAACACTTTTAGAAAAGACAGATTCTGAGGTGAATCTTGTTCTGCAACAAGTCTGTTTCTATGAAATGCAAAGACAAAAAGAGCGCACAGGGGTGGACCACAGCTCATTGATTTATAGCCTTTTCACAATAAATAGGAAGATCATCACATAATAGAAAAAAAGCTGGAAAGGTATGTGGCTGAGTCCAATCCAGCTGCCACTATATAGTAAAGCTGGGTGTTCAGCAGAGAATTTAACACCTCACTCAAGATGCCAAGAACCCTGGGGAAAACACAGCATCTAAAAGCAAAGACTGCTCCAGCAGTTTGGCAGTATGAACGCAGAAGAGGACAAAGAAGCATTTTTTAAACCACTCAAAACTTGGATGAAGGTCAGTAGTTTTTATACAAGTTTTTAAACAAGGCGAAAAGAAACAAGAAAGTTACATGAAATGAAGGGCAGGTTAAAGAGAACTGCACTGAAGTCAAAGACAACCTCAACGGACAATCAAAAAATGGAAATAAGTGTCAAGACACAAAAAGGCCACTTCAAAGGTAACATAGACAGCTTGCAGAGTCTTCTCAGGTGCCAGATGCTTGCTGAGCATATCTGGCAAGTAAGCATGTCCAAAACCTTAAAGGAACCATTTCATGTAATAGAGGGCAAGTCAGCTACAAATCTCAATACCATCACATACTACAGATTTTTGTTTCCAAAGAAAAAATAATTTAAAAAGCACACCCAGAAAAAAAGTATAATTTCCTTTCTTTCTGCATTTAATAGTATTACCAGAATTTTTTCAATTTGTTCCTCCACAAGAACAAAGACGGCAACACCAACCTCAGGAATAAGACAGGGAGACAAATTATACCACCACGAAGTCCAAAGTGAAAATGCTACTTTTTCACTGTTACACACACTGAACACATCTAGCTCAGATTCATTCAGTTTTCAGGGCACCATATTTGTGCCTTTCTTTAGAATATATGTGCTGTGGCTGTGTGATCTCTATACAGAGAGCATTCACCTGGCAGACTGCACAGGAAGCGCAGACACTTGAAAGCCTACTGGCAGGGTAGGAACTGATGTGTCAGAGACTGCACACACCAAAGGGAAATCACAAGAGAGGCACTTCAAATCCCCCTTCCTCTCCAGAGCAAAGTTCTGCTGAATCCAAGTACACTTAAGGCAATCCAGAGGCAGTGCTGGAGAGCCTCCTATTTTCACTAAGGATTTTATTTCTAGGGAAGCATGCGAGGATTGCTGAGATTATTTTGGGTATCATTTTAGACAGCCAGGTGGAGTGAT
Source organism: Falcunculus frontatus (assembly GCA_013398115.1). NCBI lineage: Eukaryota > Metazoa > Chordata > Aves > Passeriformes > Falcunculus > Falcunculus frontatus. The sequence goes on from VZRV01009508.1 coordinate 210,794, forward strand.
CCTGCAGTGCAGTTGCTGTTGCAAGGAATCCCTGGTAAGAAGTGTGGAAGTATGAAGCAAAATTAGAGTTTACAGACAGAGAGACATAGTTTGCACCTTTAGTGTATCAGTTTGTATACTCAGGAAGACTCAATATTTTATTTGACTCAAAAAAAAAGAAAATTAGGAGCAGTAGTAACAGCTCACGATTAATATAATTATATGATTTAAATGGCTCAAGCAAAGAGTGACATTGATGGAGATTAGCACAGCTAAGAGAAGTTTTGGATTTTTTTTTCCCCACTTATCGAAGACTATGAGGTTAACAAGAAAACTGCGTAAAGAATAATGTAAAGTGAAAGGTATTGTTTCAAATTAAGAACTAGAATTTAGAGAATAAAAAAAAACCATGAGCACTGCAGATACTATTATATATAAGCCACAGTCTTCTAACATTTAGATCCTGCAATAATTTGCATAGAGATCTTATAGAAAAAGCAAATGTTTCATAGTCCTAAAAGAACCATTCTGCCATGCAAGTTGCTGCAAGTAGCTCAACTGGTTCCTGGGATGTGAAACAGAAAAATTAGTATTCTTTCTCAGAGAAAAGCCCTGCTGACACTGAGAATTGTAGTAAACAGCACTTGGACAATTCATGCCCATCCCATTTATCATGCATTTCTTGTGACACATACTTTATCCAAATTCCAGACCTGTAAAATTTATTGAATTTCCCACTTATAGTAGAGGCATAATATATAAATTTCACTTAGTGCCTTCATTCTGATCCAAAACTCCTATCTATGAATTCTAGAAAGGATCCCCAGAATGAAAATAAGAAATCTTATTTCTTTCTTGAAATACTACTACTAGTTCACTGGAAAAGATACTTAGCTCTCTAAGAAACTGCTGATACCATCCCCTTGAGACAGCATTTGACTCAATTGCCCAAATTAACAATGAACACTACAGGTAATTCTTACTAAGAATGGTAAACACAATGAGCATAACCGTAACATACACCAGTTACTCCGGATTTAGACTCTTGTTTCTTTTATGTTGCTCATATAAAAGGCTAGGAAAGGATGAATGGTCTCACAAAAGAATATTCCCCCAAGATAAAAACAATTTTGTTTATTAGTTTAGACCGCCTTGCCATTGCTGGAATTAAAATACTAATCTGACTAACATGCTGCTGTATCACATTTCTGTAATTTTCACACAATACTCATTATACACTTTCTGTGGTCTTTGAAACCTAAAATAATGAACCGATGCACATTCCATTAGGATTTTTTCACTATGCACAAAAGACAGTTTAATCCCTGCAGTTACCTTTAGGTTTTTCTAACACTCTCTGGCAAGTCTCCTTTATTTTGGTGAAGAGCTCTGGTCCTGCCAATCGTTTGGAAATGCCAACTCTCAACATAACAGCACCTGGTGTGAATTTTAAGAGCGCAGCCCCAGGCTCACGTGGCTCTTTTGGCTGCTTTGGCATAAGACTGGACCAGTCTACATCTATAACATCCACTGGATCTGCAAAAACATTGACAGAGAATGAATTATCACATCATCACCCCTAACCACAGTTGATTAATTTCACATGAAAGCAATACATATATTAGATGAACATCATTCTGCAGTCCTCTTGGACCCTTCAGGTAAGAATGTCAAAACTCACTTGGATGAGTGGAAAATAGGAGAAATACAAAAAGAAATAGAAATACAAAGCTATATGGATTAAAAAAACCCCAATCCATGCCTAATATTCTGCTTCATTTTTATTGTAATCCCCTTGTGAAAGGTTGCTCAGACCCTGCTTAGCCAGCAGGTTTGGACATATTACTTATGCATTCACAAAAGTCATAGTACAACTAAACATGCTAAGACAAATTCAAATTAAATGCTTAGAAAGCTAGTTCACCCAGTCAAGAATACCCAGCTGAACTTAGGACAATTAGACTATTCCATTCTTCCCAGTGCACTTGGAAAGCAGTCAAGCACAGACAGAATCTGCTCATAGACTGCACTCCTAATTCAGAAATACTGTCAACATCACAACAGCATTATATGCACACTGATCTAATCTTTAGATTCAAATAATCACAAAGGGGGGTTGATATACTTTTACCAGGCATCTTCTCATCCTCCTGTTGATCCTCACGCTTTTCAGCATCACCTGCCAGAATTTCATCCAGTTCATCATCACTGATTGGCTCGTATTCTCCAGCACCAGACCCCAGTGACTGCACATCGTTAGTCTTTGTTTCATCCTCTCCTCCTACAGAGACAGATACATACTGTAACTTTAAAGCAATCATATTTGTTTTCTAAACATGCTGTACGCTGCCTGAAGACAAAGGTTTAGCAAGCTAAACTGTTAGCTTTTAGGAACAAGTATATTCAACAGAAAAACTGGTATTAACCCACAGAAACAGTGAAGTTATTCCTCCCATACACAATGTGGCAATTTGAATTTTACATATATTGGTCATTTTTTTGGTGCAGTATTAGTCAAACTGCTCAGACAAGGCCATTTTCACAACATACATGTTGATTATCTGTTATCTGACATGTAGTTTATAATAATAAATAGTTTATAAAAATCTAAGTTACTGCCACAAAGTCTTTCAGATGCTTTAGCACACTAGTCTAAAATCAGAATTCAGTCCAAAAGTCCTAAAATAAGTAACAAAACTCCAAAACACAAAAAGGCAGCAGGTATCCTGAATGAAACAATTATATACAAAGTTTTAGACTCTTTGTAGCAGTCACAAGAAGAGCTTTTAGAAAGCCATGCCAAACTTCTTGTATTTGTTACCCTCCTATCCATCCACATACTATCTGCATACACAAATATCCGGGCTGTATGTGGAAACATATTCCTTGGGACTTGTGAACACAAGACACTCAAACACCGAATTCTGCAGTTCACAAAAGGAACATCCTCTCACCTCTAAGACTGAAAGATCTGACTCAAGGATTTAAAAATCCTATTGCTCTAAACTCAGGCTTATGGTTCTCCAATATGGGTACTAGCAATGAGTTGTGCCACACAAACAGAACAGAATTTACAGGGATCCTCCTCTGTGGATGACTATTCTGATATCTTCCAGCTCCCTTAAGCCAAAAGTGAAGCTGCTTCCATTTTAAGTTTCCCCCCTCTTCTTTGGGGTTTTTTTGGCTTTTTTGGCTTGCTTTTGTGGGGGAAGAAAAAAATAGTCACCTCAACTAACCTAAAAATCAGCAAGGAAAAAGCAAGTAAAAGACATGCCAGCAGAGCTTAAACAAACTACTCAGACCATCTGGCAATGCTTTGGAGGAAGCATATAGCATCTGAGGCATTATTTAAGCCCACTCCTAAAGCAAACACATTAAGGTTCAAAACATTAAGAAAATTTAATGATATTCTGACACATTTTGTTAGACAATATACTACAGTAATTTGGCCAAGTAAATACCAGATACCTCCCTAATATCATCAGATTTGGAAATTGCACTTAGTTTTCTAGCAAGATTTTCCTTTTTAGAATGGAGAATAAGGTGATCTGCACTTGGATTTCATTTTGTGTCTTACAACTTCAAATGTAAGATCAACAACAACCTACTGCCTGTAAGGTCCATCTTCTGCATCCACACTGATATACCATATACACTAGTTCACCAGCACTACATGCTTGGACCCATTAAAAATTAACTGTATTAAAAAATTAAAAATAATAATTCATAGTTCTCTATATATAATTTAAAAATACTTAACATTTTGAATTTCAAGTCAAAGTTTGATAATTTCTAGAGTATAATCCTATAATTACTTTTACCACTCTTTTGTTGAAATGTACTTTTATATTAATTCTGCATTAAAAACTCAACACACTCAGCAGCTGAATGGAGCAATATAAACAAGACTTACAAAGTAATGAAAGACAATGAAGTACACTATACCTTAGAAAATCATAACCATGCTAGTAACAGTATGCTTTAATAAAATGGAATGCCATCTCATATTTTAGAAAATAGATTCATTTTTCTAAAAAAATTTAAAAATTCTAAATATACCATTAACTCCCTACAGATGATAACTTGCAGAGAATTTAGAACACAACCTTTGAAAAACAGACAAAAGAATACACATTAAAACAAGTATGCTGAAAGGCTAGACCTAAGAACACATTTAACATGTGTTAAATAGCATCCTGTTTGGTTACAGGTGTCCTCTTGGAAACTGGTACCCAAGAATGGCCTTTTATTATCTCTTTCCTGAAGTTACCACACTGTACTCTCAGTTTTATTGCACCATGCTTTTCCTCTAGTTTAAAAATAGTTAATTCTATTGTAGCAAAAGCAGACTTTTCCAGGCTCACTTCAAATACTATCTTTGTCAAGTGCTTCCACTGCACAGATAATCTCCTTAAAAGAAACTTTCTCAATGGGGTCTCTCAACTCTAAAGACCACTTTGTGAGTAATCAGGTAGGAGACATAAATACTAAATACTCCTCACCATCCTCTTGAGACAGCATTTAACTGCCCAAATTAACAATGAACACTATAGGTAATTCTTACTAAGAATGGCAAATACAATGAGCATAGCCATAACATATACCAGTTACTCCAGATTTAGACCCTTGTTTCTTTTATGTTGTTCATATAAAAGCACTTCCCAACTCCCTATTCTTGCAAAGCTCAAGCTTCTAATCCATGTGACAAACTCTTAGGAGTTTGTCAGTGTTTGCCCCTTACTGACTTTATTTATCAATTCGAAGCACACTTTCCCCAGTACCATTAGGGCCAGCAAACTGAAGCTGCACTTCATAAGATTACCTCAGGAAAGCTATTTTTGGACTACTGTGCCAAGCCACACATATGTTTCACCTACTAATTAGACAACCATTTCTATGATAATTGGGTTCTGGCAGAAAAAAACCCCAAAAAACACTCCTTTTTTTTTTCACTCATTAACTGTCACTTCCAAAATAAGAAATAGATCTTACAATAATATAACAAACCAATCAAATGTTGGTGTTACCTTTTAGTGAACTGCCTGTTCGGAAACATTACATTTTGGTGAAATTGTATCTCAGATAATTTATGCTTCTTTGCGTCAAGACTTCTCTAGAAATTAAGAAACAGCACTAACACAACACTAAGGAAGATGCTCATCAGATTTCTCTCTCATTGTCTGCTTCCACAGTAGAGAAGCTGAAGCCAATAAGCCTTTCAGTAGAAAATTATTCTAATATAGCTCGGTTCAGCACTATGCTAAAAGAGAAAGAATAAAGTATTTGTTAGACCAGGTTCTTTCCCAGAATATCTCACCTTCTAAACTCTCCACCTTTTCGGCCTCATTTCCATCTTCAAAGCCTTGTAAAGGTCCTAAATCTTTGTCTGTTTTTTCCTTCTCTGAAGCCGCTGAATCCCGGCAAATACCATCAAACTCCTTTTCGTGATCTCTGTCCAGTTTTGTTTCACTGTGTTTTGTTGATTCCTTTTGAGAAGAGATGTCAAGAGTTCTCTCTCTCTCTCTTTCAGCACTATCAGGCAGCTGTCGGTCTCTCTCCCTCTCCAGCTCCCGTCTTTTCTCCCTATCCCTCTCTCGCTCCCTCAGTCTCTCTCGTTCCCGGCTCCTTGGCCAGTCTTTGTCCACATCTCGGTCCCAGTCTCTCTGCCTCCCCTCTCTCCTGTCTCTCTCTCGTTCTCGATCATGTTCGTGTCGATCTCGCTCCTGAAGCCTTTCCCTGCTATCAAAGGACCCAGATCTGGAGTGAACCTGACGATCTGACTCGGGGGAACTTCTTCTTGAACTGTGGCTTCTTGAATCTTGACGATCTGCATAAAAGATCATAAATACAAGCATGACTATGACACATAAATGCAATACCATGTTACTGGACCAAAGCATTTTAAAGATTCATATATAAAAATACACTTTTCAAAAGCATCATCTTCAAATTAATAATGCTTTCAGATTGCCTTAGAAGATTTAACCCTACTTAGAAACATGAGGTAACTTCTCCCACTTCCAAAAAAGAATTTTAGTGGCTACTTTCTACTATGACAGAAACAAACAGAAGGTACACAATCTTAACTCAGAAATTCAGGCATGGGGAAAAAAAAAAGAAAAAAGAATTGTCTCAAAATTCAGAATTTTTAAAAAATGTCTTCTAAAAGCTAAGAATGCCTTAGTTAACAAATGATGAATTGAGAAAAATAATTTTAGGCATGTAACAATGAGGAGAACAGAGAGCCAAAATGCTTTTGGAAGAAGATATTTTTGTATTGATGCTGTTTCAGTTTTAAAATATTTTACCTATTTTTTTTTTCACAGCAACTACACACATTAAAAAAAGTGACTATTTTGATTTGCAATAAGGATGATTTGATTTCCATGTGCATTAAAACTATGCCTAACAGGAACCATGAAAAATTTACCTAATTTTGCATAATTTCAGGAAATTCCATACCAAAATTAATGCTAATAATGAATTTAAGAACATTATTTAGATGATAAAACAACCTCAGTGTTCCGTTAGCACAAGCATTTTCTCTATGAGGTTTTTTGTCCTACAAATTACTTTATTCCCCAGACAGCATGAACCAAATCCAACTGAATGTTTTGGTGTAAACAAAATGGTAATCCTTGCCCACTGAGAATCAGCTTTTCAAATATGTTAACACTTGCAGGAATCTTAATTCATTCTAGTTTTACAATGACAGGCAGACAGCACCTCCCTCTCTTGTCACACTAATTAGAGCCATGCAAGAACAATTTGGGATTTGTACACAGAATGATACGTCAGTCTCACTAAAATGTATCTCATTACCTGAAGATGTGCTGCGACTGGGCTCCCCTCGTTTCAACTGATCAATTCTGGACTTCCTTTCAGTGATTTCTAAGCTTTTCTTCTCCCTGTCCCTGTCCCTATCCCTGTCCCTAGAGCTACTGTGCAGGATCCTCTTCCGTCCAGTCTGATCATCTCCACTGCGATGCGCTGACTCATTGGAGGGGGATCTAAGCCTGCTTGAGGCATGGCTCCGATTGCTACCGAGGCTGCTGCTGCGCTTCTGGTCCACAGGCTTACGGTGTGGTCCATCCTCTATAGTAACATGAGGGGCTTCCACCTTTTCTATCCTTGTCCTGTGACTTTTTCTGTGGGAATCCTCAGTGCTTCTTTCTGGAACAACAATGTCACCACGTTCAGGAACATCTTCATCTGACCAGTCACTAAATGTTGTATCTTCTCTTTTTGTGGGGATTTCTGCCACAGCTTTCTCAGGTGGTGCTTCAACCAATTCTTCTTTAGTTACAGGCGGGGTTCTTGGGCCTTTTTTCTTTTTATGATGTGGAATAATTTCTTCGTCAGAAACTTCAGAATCACCCTTGGATCTCTTCCGCTTTTTCTCCACATTCTTCCTTTTTTGACCTTTCTTAGGGGAGAAGACCTGGCTTTCCTCAGTTGTTGATTCATTAGCATACCTTTCCACCCCGCTGTCATCATCCTTCTTCTTCTTCGTAGCCTTTTTCTGTATCTTAGACTTCTTCTTGCTGTCATCATGCATTCTATCAGAAGCATCTCTTTCTTCAGAAGGACGGTGTCCAAGATTTTCCTGAACCCTGGACCGGGAGCCTTCTGAAGCATCTGGTTGCTCTCTTTGCTTATCTGCTGAAGAAATCCTCTCTTTAAACTCTGGTTCTTCATAGCGCCGGGAACTTTCCTTTCTGTCTGATTTTCGCTCTTCTTCCTTCCAGCGGCTCTGCCGCTCCTCTGTGACGTGAGAGGGGCTCAGTGACCGGGATTCCTGTGGCCGCACAACCTGGCTCAGGAGTCTGTGCTTGTCATCTGCAAAATGTGAAAAAGAATACACTTTTATTAGGTAGGAAGGAGAACGTGTGAGCATTTGCTGTCTTCTGCACACCAAAAAAAGTGTCCAGTAAAACACATAACCCATTACTTCAGTTAGATTTCTTCAGTTTTTCTACTGCTGCAGCAACAGACAATTCCCAATTTAGTAAACGTGCATCTTAAACAGATGTGGAAGTCCCTATCACCTGGCAGACATAACACGTAGTGACAAAATGAAGATAAACAACAAATAAAGATATGGAAAAATGGTAGTGCTCATAAAAATACGGGGAACACTTACAAAACTTTCCCTGTGTTTTTTCTATTTAAAATTGCAAGTTATTTTCCATAGACAGAGGATAAGCTGGGTCCAGCTGCAGAGAGAGCCCACTCCCACTTACTTTTATCATCTCCACTGTTGTAAGCATCACTATCAGGAGAATGGTCACGGCGACGTTTGGGTGACTGACGGGGACTTGGACTGCTTTCATTTCTGTGACGCTTCCTGCAGAAGGAACATGCACCATCAAATTTCTTCAGGATTCTTTTGAGTTTATCATCAATACAATCCCTGAAGTCTAAGCACCTCATACAGAAGATATTTAAAGATGCTATGAAGTTCTGTAGTTTTCTAAGTTGTGATTCCAAGTAACAGCTACGCACTTAAAGGAAGCACAACGCGTATACTTGGGATATTGCTCGTGCCTTCACTGGTAGCCTTCTGGTATTGGAAATTTAGCAGTGCAAAGGGTAATGAATGTTGCAAAGAAATTTAATTAACAAAGTCACAAACCCTGACCTAGTTAACTGCTATTTGAATTTCAGGCTTCGAAATGTACCAGAGTTTTCTACTATGTTTCCATGAATGCCTGTATTGTTAAAGGCAAGACAATGCAAGCATACTTAGAAGGGAAAATTACATCGTCTGACTCAACTCTTAGCTCACAAGTAGTTCCATGATTCAGCACTAACAAAACATTTGACTAACTTCACTAGCATAGTACCAGTTTGGGGGCTACCAGCATGTGCCACACAGATGCAGGAGAGACACAGCTCCAGACTAAGCCTAGGCATAAACAGGGTGTCTTCTTCCTTAAGATACACCCCCTCTCTACTAACTTACCAAATTCAACAGTAAAAGACTGCCTTTTTTTTTTTTCTTCAACTGAAGTAACATTTAGATCCACTCACTTGGATTTTCTTTCCTCGTGGACATCTCTTGAGCCTCTTTCTTCTCGAATATCTTCTCTCTTATCCCTACGGTCTTCCCTTCCTTTTTCTTTGTCATCCCAGTCTCTCTGGCGGTCTCTCTCTTTGTCTCTGTCTCGACCTCTCTCCCTTTCGCGCTCCCTTTCCCGATCTCTCTCTCGTTCTCGCTCCCTTTCGCGTTCCTCCCGCTCTCGCTCCCGCTCCTTCTCCCTCTCCCTCTCCCGTTCCCTTTCCCTGTCATGGTCTCTGTCTCGGTCCCGCTCACGGTCCCTATCTTTGTCCCGCTCTCTGTCCCTCTCCCGTTCCCGAGCACGATCTCGTTCCAACTCTCTTTCTTTCTCCCTCTCTCTTTCCCTGTCTCTTTCTCTTTCTCTCTCTCGGTCCCTCTCCCTTTCCCGCTCTCTCTCCCGGGCCCTTTCATCTCTCCTGTCATCAGACCGATCCACCCTTCGCTCCTCTCTCCTCTCATCCCGCTCGAGATCATCGCTCCGTCCTTGGTGTCGCACCGGTGAGCTTGCTCTCTGATCTGCAAAGAGAAGCAGGTTTGATTATTAAATGTTAAACAGATACACACTGCTTCCACTACACTAATAAAAACAAAAGAGCCTTGACAATCTAGATCTTGGTTTGCATTAAATGAAAAGCAACTCCCTACAGAAATTTGAATATTCCCTTTGGGAAGGAAGGAAGACAAAAAGCCAAACTAATTTTTAAAGAATTTTTCAACATTTAGGAAGTGGGCTTTACTTATTTAACCAAAAGTAGCAAAAAAAAAAAAAATTTAATTTTCTACCAGATTTTTCTGAATGCCTTCAAAAGACAAATGTATGCCTCACAGTGTAGCTATTACTAGTGCATTACTCAGTGATTCCAAATCTGGTATAAGATCTTAGAAAGCTGGGAATGGTATGCATAAGAAATGTTAAGACTTCTGTGCAAAGATTTTACTTCCTAAATCTATTACGAGTCAAGTGCTTTACAAGGATTCAAGCTGTTTACAACACAGAGTAGAAGTCTCTGTAAATTAGAAAGACTGGCCGGTCTCATCACAGAAAAGATCCCTGCACAGAAACACACAACCAAATCCACAAGACGTGGAGAGGCAAGGATGAGATAGCAGAAGCAGAACTGCTACAAATTTTCATTTGTGTTCACTGCAGAGTCTTACAGTTTAGAATCTTTGCTGTTGTTCAGACAGTGGATTAGAGTCAGAGGGAAAACGAAACATGTAGAAAATGACTGATCCAGAAGGACAGCGAAACCTGACGTATCCAATTATATTTACTCTCCACAGACTTATCTACATATTGTTTATTGTATTTTGGATATTTTTTTAATATTTCTAGAAGTTTTGACTACTTCATAGCAATTTCTATGCTCATGTTAGTAGTATTTGAGCCACAACAGATCAATAAAACTATTTTCCTACAATAGATATATAAAAGCACTATATAAAAGAGGAAAAAAATGCCATGAATAGAGGTTGGTATTTCTCGGTCCATTACTCTGAGGCTGAGAGTGCACTTCGCTGTAAATTGAGACAATGTCCACTAGGCGTGAGCAGGCAGAGTCTGGACAGAACTAAATCAATAAAACGTGCATTTCCATCAGTTTAATCAATTTTCATCTCTTGAGTGAATTAACAATGATTTAGTGCTCCCCTGTTACCAGGTAAAAGTAAAAGCAAAGTTGAGTGACATTTCTGCCTTTTTAAAAAGGTAAAGCATCAATTCCTACAATCGGTTCCATGAACAGGTTTCGCATTCTTTTAATGGGGCCTCTAACACTGTAATATGATTTACTGTGCATACTAAGTAATAGATTTTAGAAAGAAGTTCCGTAACTCCTATTCGTTATGTCAGTTTTGGTGACAAAACATCCACATGAAAGTCTTATGTGAATCAAATACTGCAAGTGTATCAGACAATTAAATGCAGATAGTCAGCACTTCTTATGTAACTTCATTTTTTGAAGTACTGTTCCAGTGGCTGTTTGGAACACTCCCATATTTGCCTTAGTTGAATAAAGACAGCTCAAATTTGCAAGCTTGCATCTTAAAATCATACTCCTTGCATATCACAGAGCTAAGTACCAATCAAAATCTATCTCAATTTTTCTCAGAATGACAGATATTAAAACTGTAGTCTAATTAGGGAAACTGTCATGAATTTTAACTCTGGGGATTTACTATTACAAAAAGTGATCTAAATTTTTAAGGGAGAAGACAATAAATCTTGCATTCATGCTCTTTATATTTTTCCCCCCCAAAGGGAAACACAACCCATTCAAAGCAACTTCCCTCCTAGAAATGTATTTTGTTGTGATCACGCACTTGTATTTCCAAGGTTTTTTCTGTTGGTTTGGGATTTTGGTTTGGTTTTTTTGGGGGTGGATGCTTGCTGTTTTTCTTAATAAATTAAGAATTTGCTAGGATATGAAGGGCCCAAAATTACATTATATGTATGTAGGATTTTACTTGGGCTGGGGAGGTGTAAGAGATGAAAGCTAGATTGCAAAAGCCAACCCTCAGGACACATTCAGTTTCAGGATTTTTCAGCTGACATGAAAAAAGAAGCCTGGAGTTTACGTTCGTTGAAATCCTGCCTTGAATATGAGAGAGAACCTGAAGCAGAGCCCTTCAGAAGAACAAGCAACAACAGATGTGTTTCAATAGGCTAAAAAGTATCTTTCAAAGTGGGATAGAAAATATCTCTTTGAAAAACTGAAATTACACAGCAGCTAGAATGTATGTTTAGTCTTCACAGCTCCTCTTTTAATTCTTGTGCTATTTTAATTTCCTTGCCTCCTCTGGTTCTCTTAATTGGTGAGCAACACAATCCAGAGTGTAAGCTGCTACTAAGTTCCTTCAAGCCAACACAGTACACTTGCTGGTACAGAAGTCTGACATCTTGCACACTATGTAAAAAAAAAAATCAGGCATACTTTTTTCATGATCACTGTATCAACATTTAGTAGCTAATTATTACTGACAATAGCAAAGCGTTCATCACTATTAAACTCTCCAGACAATAAATTTTTGAATTAATCATAAATTTAAACTGTCACTTACTTTAGTAGCAAGCAGTTCGTAATTGTCAGTCTAGTTTAGGCCTTCCCCAAAACACACTAAGGCAATTTACAGTACAAAAGCACAATGTTTCTATACAGACAAACAGAACCAGTAACGAAACACAATCATGACTCTAAGCTTACATGGACTCTAAGCTTAACATGCTTATGTACATGAAGTGAAGGAGGAGGCAAAAAACGTTTTACAATGAAGTTGTACAATGAAAGCCCTTGAAGTTTATTTGTTTAAGTACTACTTGGATGAATAAACACAGAAGATGCCAAAATCTAGCCACGGGGCTGGAAAAAGGCAACAGCATTCATGCATACAATGCCAATTAATGATCTTACAAGAGAAGTTATCCCAAGAACAGGAGTAGTGTCAGTGTGTGGTGTCAGATGAGCTATTTATGAATGGGTATGGGGGCAGAACAAGGAAGAAAAACGAGGGAAAGAGAAACACACACATTCACACACGTACATTTGATTACAGATGTATGTATAAAAACAGACATTAAAATACCTCTTTCTCTGTTGTCGCGCCTATCCCGTTCACCATGTCTTCTTTCAAAGGAGGAATCCCGTGCTTGATCCCGACTGTCATAGCGATCCCGATCAGCGTAGCTACTCCTCGATTCCCAGCTGTCATGGTAGTTTCCACTACTGCTGTGACCATCAACCTGAGATCCTCTAGTCCCCCGACTTCCTAATGGCGATGTAGCAACACAAAACATGAGCTTCCACAAGTAAGGAAATCCACGGATATTTTATAGCAACTGATGCATTAACATTAATAAATTTGAATTAGCTGTTCATGGACATAAAGATTGTAACATCAAACTCTACTTAACCAACAACTCAAACTTCACATGGTTTAACTGTAAAGTTATTATCTGCAAACTGCAAAATCAAGATTTCTAAATCATCATCCCTTGGTCATAGTACAAGGTTTCCTGGACAGAAATATCAGTCCAAAAGCCAACTGACATTTTTTCTGAGTAGGCTGTAAGCTAGCAGACAGTGCAGCAAGAATAGACAGAGAAAGAAGAGATCATTCTCCCTGTAAAAACTGTATGTCATTTCCCTGATGAAAATGTTACAACAAGTCTGAAAAAGCAAAGTAAAATACAGATTATTAAAAGTTGTTATTTTTATCATTATTATATAAAATGCATCAGACTTCAGAAACAATTTTAAAGACTAAAGTCACACTTTTTGGAAATCGGATGGGGCAGGGTGGTGAGGCAGGGAGAGGTGGGTGTGTGCGAAAGATGGTTTTCAGACACCTAAGACATGCAGTTGTTTTTGAAAGAGCACAAAAAACCTGCTGCCCAGTGCTTTGAAAGGCACTACCCCCTTCAAATTTTCCACTACACATCAGCCTCTTACTGGTGTTTGCAGCCAATGGGAAAACCTAGGGTTGCAGAAACATTACACAGAGTGATGTAAGGGTTAGGCTTTGTCTTAAAATGGGATGGCAGAATACCAATGTTATGCCAACTTTAATGTATGGAGAACACAGAAGTGCTATAAATTTCAGTTTTAATCTAATGACAACAGAAATGAACACAGTTTTAAAAGCATGAACTATTTGGCAGTACTTGCACACCAAATATCAAACAAGGCAGCATGAATGCAAATATTCGATCTTCAATGATAGGGACACATGAATTTTTTAAATTACACAATACCTTTGTCAGATAATTCCAGACCTCTGCCTCGACTTCTGCCAGTTCTATCACTTCTGCTCTCATTTCTGGAGTCACTCCTGGAGTCATTCCTTGTTTCAGCACGAGAGCTCTCCTCTCTGCCATGGGACCTTCCATAGCTGCGCAAGTCGTCTTGATACTGGTCATCCTTTTTATGGGCATCACGACTCTCTCTGTCTCTGTAGTCATGGGAGTCTCGTGTGGAGCGCGAGTCTCTCTGGTCACGACTGTCTTTGGTATCCCTGCTATAATCCCGTGTGTCTCTGGAGTCTCGAGTATCTCTGGATTCCCGTGGCTCCCGCCGATCTCTGGTGTCTCTTGTGTCCCTCCGATCTCTTCCATCGCGAGACTCTCTGTCATCTCTATGGTCCCTGGAAGTACTCTGCTCTTGGTCATAGTCACGATCATCTCTCGTTTCTCTTTCTTTTTCTCTTTTCCCTCTTGTTTCTGTAAAATGTTCAAAAGAATGTTATACACCCGGCTTAATCACAGCAAGCATATATTTAGCACACAAATAACACTAAAATAACATAGTTAAAATACACTTAGCAAATCAAAATTAATACATAAGTAGGACAAGATCATGCTGGGTTATCTATCTATACATTTAACAAGCTTTAAAGATCTTTTTGTGAATATGGATCTCTACAAATATTTACCTGTTCAAAACACAGTAAGTATAATAACAATAAATGTCAAACATACTAAAGAGCAAGCGCATTCCAATAATTTTAAGGTAGGGCCATTACTCCTCCAATCATAGATTCCTCTTATTTTCTACACACACGCACACTTTCAGAAAATTTGTGGTATATTTAGACCACTTGTAAGGCCTCAGTACCCTGCTAAAATCTGTTGGTTTGAGTTCGGGGTTTTTTTTTTGTTGTTTTGGGGTTTTTTTAATCACATAATATTACTCCTACAGGAAGGTAAGTTTACAGCTAGTCGAAAATAGAGCTGACATACATACTCTTTGTAATCCATCTGTCAAGGCAAACAGCATGTTTGCTCATCACATATTGTTCAAACAGCTCTACAGATTTCCAGAGGGAATGACTGTTTCTCTGCACACACCTCACTTAATGTCAATTGCAAAGACAATACACAGCCATCAGTGGGGACTGGATTTGGGCACCTCACAGAAAAGAGTAATGGTTACTTAGGAGTACCCTGACATAAAAATCACTTACCTACTGACAGCACCACTGCATTACACAAGGAATACCTACATAGATACCTACAGTGCCTTTACAATCAGTTGAGCCTATATAAGCAGTTCTTCCAGGGGTACTCTAATACACAGTACCTGCAAACAGCACAACCAGCACAGGAAGAATAAACACAGCCAGTATTTTCTTCATCCCCTAGCCACTGGGATGGGTGCAGACAATGTCACAATTTGAAAATCAAGTTTCAAAATGCAATTTGCAAACAAATGAAAACAATTCTGAAGCGCTGTTTTTCATTCATACCATCCCGCCTTTCGTGGCGCCTGTCATGAGACTGAGAAGTCCGATCTCGATCATGTCTTCCCTTGTCTCTTCCAGGAGATCGGTGTCTCGAAGGACTTCGCTTCCTCTGAGGTGGAGAGGAAGAGTGTGGGGGATAGGGGGAAGATGATCGCCTTGCAGGCGGGGAAGCTGTCCTTTGATAGGATGGAGAAGGAGTTCTTTTGCGGTGTGGGGAAGGAGAATGTCTTTGAACAGAGGAGCCCGACTGTGAGGAAGAGGAGTGATGTCTGGAGGATATGGGAGAATGATGCTGACCTGATGGAGAAGCAGACCTACAAGGAAGAGTTAAAACAGGCACAAATGTAATAATTTGACTTGAAAGGTTCTTAACACACTACAAAAAAAGCAACTGAAATAATTTGTGTATTCTCTACCCTCTGTCTGCTGAAAATATGCGCTGCTTCTACAAAATATGAAACTTGGCTTCCTTCCAGGGTGCCAAGTATACGCTTTCAAAATACGCTTATCTTAAAATGATTATTATTTATTTAATACCCATGAAAAATTAGTCCAATCAAAACTGTATTACATAGCTACCAGAATGTAGGGGAAGAGAGGGAGGAGTCAGAAAAAAAAATCATTATCTTCTCTCCCATCCCCAAATAAGACTATTGTTTTCTTCAATATAAAATCCTTTTTGGAATTCATAACAAAATTACGCAGATAATTTTTATGAGGTGTAACTAAAATTTTTTGTTTATAGCACTGATTGTTTTTACAAAGCAACAGCATCTCCTTCTTATACACTTCTAACACCTTTTATTTTAAGGATTGATCTTTAAACAATTCTTAGGTCCAGAAAAACCATACACATAGCTACTTAAAATGTCAGCAAACGTGAATGTTTACACAAACATGAAAAACTCACATCTGATAGAATAAGAAAATGTATACTAAATATCTCTGATCTTCGAAATCCCATCACTAACTAAAGATAAGTTACACGACAGTAAAAAATATCTTCATAATATGACTAACATGGACAAAAACACACTTTAAGTCTTTAGGCTCAGTACTGGGGTTTTTTCCCCTTATCAGCGTCAAAGTAACTTGCAAGTATCTTTTCTCATTAAATATATATGGTCCGTAACTCCCAACTCCCTTCTACTTCACTAAACTCCAGAAATGACAAGAAAAGCAGGAGTTAAAAAGCCACACTTGGACAACATATCTTCAAAAATCTCATCTGCATGCCTCTAAGATGACAATTCATACACAAATGAAACAGATGACCTGGAATTAGTAAAATTTCCAAAGAACTCAAGGTAAAACGACTGACAGAATTCAAAAGACTTTAATGACTTACTGTCTTTAAAGTAAGACTACATTTATTTTTCCCCGTGAAACCATTATTTTGAAACACAGGGTTACCAAAACTGGCTTGCATGGAAGGCTTTCAATGGTATGGAGACAAAATATTTCAAATATCCTTCCCTGCTTCTAGCAGAAGGCCCATTTAACTTCCCTGCTTAACATTCCCTTGCACAACACTTGATACAAGCAGGCAATGATGAGCAAACTACTGGATGTCATGCTTTAATCCCAGAAAGCAACTAAGTACACACAGCTGCTCACTCACTCCCCTGCCCACCTCCAGCACGATGGGGAGGAGAATGGGAAAAAGGTAAAGCCTATGGGTTGAGATAAGAACAATTTAAAAACTGAAATAAAGTAAAATATAATAATGATGGTAAAAATAAGAGCAATGAAAAGGGAGATAACAAAAAGAGAGAGAAAAAGAAGAAAACCAAGAGAAACAGCGATGCACAACATAGGTGCTCACCTCGACTGATGCCCAGCCCATCCCTGTGCAGCAATTGGCAGCTCCTGGCCAATTCCCCCAGTTTATACACTGAACACGATGTTCAGTGGCATGGAATATCTTTTCGGCCAGTTCAGATCAGCTTTCCTGGCCATGCTCCCTCCCAGCATTTTGTGCACCTGCTCACTGGCAGGGTGTGGGAAACTGTGGTAAGCTTTACTTAGCAACAACTAAAACATCTGTGTCTTATCAGTATTATTCTCACGCTAAATCCAAAACACAGCACTGCAGCAGCTCCTAGGAAGAAAATTAACTCTATCCCAGTTGAAACCAGGACACTGGAGTAAGTTAAAAAACATGGAAAAGAGTACTGAAGAGGTATTTTGCAGACTCCATACTACTGCTCCAGGAGGAACTCTCTTCCCTATGAAGAATCCAATATAGTAAAAATGTCTGTCAGTGACATCTACCATAAAACAATACAACACTGTTCCAGCTGAACTGAGTCACCACAGAAGCCAAAGAGTTTGTTTACAACTCTCTGGATTGCTGAATGGATGGGTTTTATTTCGCTTGTTTTATCAGCATGCAGAAATACTTATGACATCTGGAGCTTCCCCCACCCTTCAACAGAGGTGCAGAAATTAGGAATGCCTCACTTTCTGTTATACAAACATGGGACTACCGTAGTATTTAGCACTACCATTCTAAACCTGAGCTTACACTCTTTCAGACCAAAATAAGGAACCTACTCCATTTTTAATGGGTGTCAAAACATTTTTTTCTAAAGCCCCAAGAACTAACAGATATGACACCTTCCCTAAAGCTTCCTGCAAGAAGCTTTGTATAGCATTGTTTAGCCAGTTGTGCCTGCTTCTCAAGAAAGACGTGCAGAATCAGGACCTTTGTATCACTTTACCTATTTTAGAATGGAGAAACTCTGCTCCTTTCCCATCTCCAAAGTAAAAGACTTTCCCATGTTCTACTTTTTAAAAAGGGGAAGGTTAGGGAGAAAAAAAGTTCCCAAAGGATCACAGACTGACTATATCTCATATCAGACTTCCTGAAGTTCTACCTGAAGACAAAACATTTGAGAGGAACTGATAAATGGAAACTTTCACCGTGACTTGTGTTCTTGACATGACAGGTACCCTCAGTGTAGTAACTTGGCAAAAAAAAAATAGTCTCAGAGTTCAAGTGTTTGAGGCACAAACATATTCACAACAGATACACAAACAAGTAGTCAAACCAACAGAGGAAGTTTCCAAACTAGAATTATTAATGGAAATAAAATCCATGGAATTGACCTCCCACCTGCGAGAGGGTGAGAAATTATGTTTGTGAGTGGTTGACTTGGCTGGAGCTCGGGAGGTTTGCCTTCGCCTTGCAGCAGGTGGTGAGTACTCCCTGGAAGGGGAAGAATTACTGCCAGAGTGATCTGCAGGACTAGGAGAACGTTTCTGTCTACGGGAGCTTTCAGAGGGATCCCTGGGAAACATAAACAGCAGCTTGTGTAACAGGGATAAGATGGCATTAGCACATTTCTAAGAAACTACAAACACCTCCAAGACAGAACCTGAGATTACGATATCAAGAGCTATGTTATACAATCATTTGTTCCACCTATAATTTCACATATGAAAATACCTTAAGCTAACAAAACTCAAGAACGCAAGATATGCACTAAATTTCTTGCTACACTGGACTGCAAAAACCAGAACATGGTAAAACAAAAAAAACCTTGTAATTCCACCTAATATTTCATGTAGTGGTGAAACAGAATTCTTGCCAATGGAGAAATACTTTGTTACCTTATTTAAAAATTTCTGTAATATCAGAACTTTATTTAAGCAGTTTCAAGCTCAGATGCATTTTTAACGGCTCATCCCAGTAGCAAGTGAATGACAGTAATCTGTCAAAACCTTCAACTATTTCACTGACTGCACCTCATAGAGATTCAACATTACAAATTCATTTTTATTATGTACTGGAAAAAAAAAACCCAACTAAAATCCAGCAGTGAAATATAAGGCTCTAGCCACAGCAATACCTGATTATAGTACAATGATAAGACAAGTACTGTCTTGATCCTTTCAGCACTACCTAGAATATTCTTTTCTACTGCTTGTGACTTCCTTCCAATAATGGAGTGTGCAATCATGAGGGAAATAAAATACTTTCAAGTAAGTATGGTGTAATTTATTTAATCAGTTAAAAATACACAATTCACTGCTCTTTCAATCCTTAGTCTTTGCGATGCCAGTTACAAAGTTAAGACTTAAGAACATGTACCCTACTTTCATCAAGAAAACACAGGACATAAAAATGCAGATCATGTATCTTTCAGCTTAAGTGGACATATATGCTCCAGGAAATAATGGAATAGTCATAGTAGTCCACCTTTTATTTTAATATATAAATATGTATATATGCAAAAGCGAAGCAATTCTAAAATGTCGGTAGTCTTTGACTACTTGAAAAATACTTAACCTACTGAAGATTAGGGAGAGTTTAAATGCACACTGCCAATTTATAAAGATATTAGTCCTCTAAGATTTCAAAAAAGCAGGCAATCAGACGTGAATGACTTCAATAAAGATTCTGGCAAACAACCTGTTTCACTGGTGAAGGTCCAAATTCCTGAGAAGTAATGAATCCTTCAAAGGGGCATTTTACAAACCTACTAAGTTATGTAATTAATACCTACCAATCTGTTAGTTATAGTTTATCAACCCATCTATACAACACACTGAAAATACTTCATGACTACTGAAAATGTTGTTGGCAAAGCAGGTAAAACCACCTTTATTATTCAGGTAAATACCTGAATAATATAGTTACCTTCTATAAAAGGTAACTTTAAAAGTAAGGTTCCATTACAGTTAAAAGCGAATAATGCAATGTAACTTACCTCTGCTTCTCTTTTTTCTCCTTGTGCCTTTCAAAGTCACGCCCTCTCTCTTTCACCTCCCTTGCCTTTTCTTCTGAACGTTCTTTTGCTTTATGTTTTTCTTTGTGCTTTTTCCCCAGGGGAGTTTCCTCTTGTACTGGAGGAGGAGGGCTAGGGGTACGAGGACCTTTCTTTTTACTCTGGTTACTTTTAGAACTCCTAGAGAGAAATTAACAGGGTGGGGAGGCGGGTGTAAAAACGAAGAGCTGACAACTATTTCAAACATTAATTTCTCAGATGTTGACAGGAAAGTTATAATATAAAAGGCCTTGAAGCTTTTAGGACAGGATTCACCAACTCCATTAGCAAGCACCATCCAATAGCTGAACTGACAGAAGAGTGAATAGCGATGGTAAAAATTTATGTTGAGCTCTTCGATTTATAGCCTTTTTCTGAAGGAAGTGAACAAAACCAGGAATTGCTCTTGTTCAGACAGAACCATTTTTCAAAGATAAAATGCCCTTACATGAACTGTATACATCAGAAGACAAAAACTATCGAGTACCTTGTCTTTTTAGATTCCCATTTCTGCAATGCAATACCCCAAACCATATACACAAAACTACTTGAACTACTCAAGTTTTCAATTTAATGTTAACTACCCAACAGGATGAAGCATCTAAATATTCTTGAAAATGCATCTCACAATATGAAATAGTATATATTTTCCATATAATTTACCACTAAGATAAACCCTATCAACTAGGTATCACTGCACACTGAATGTCAGTAGCATACCAGCCCATGCTATACCATTCCTGTAGCAGAAACAATGTTGTTCTGCCCCTATTTTAAAGCAGATTTTCACTTAGCAGATACAGACGTGTCTGGTTACACTGCTGCAGTAATTTCTTTCCTATCTAAAAGCTGCAAACAACAGTTCAGAACGTCTTGTGGCCAGCAAGAACTTTAGAAACAGGTTTTGGAGATTGCCTTTGGTGGCACAGCACCCAGTTAAAATCCAGTGATTTTTACATATTTTATCCTTAATTCTTCCCTGCCCCCCCCCCATTCCTCAGTTCTTATCCTCTCCTGAATTCTGAGAAATTCCCTGCCTTGAAAGTCACACATTATTTCTTGAACAGTAATGTGCAATACCAACAGAATGTGCAGTTGCTCAAACTTTAAACACGTCAGTTTAGAGAAGCTGCTTCACACACTACAGCATTTCACAGGCTACAGCATTTGTGGAAACACAAGTGTGTTTCCCATTTTTCAATGGTTTATATTTTCTTATCACCTCCCAAAGGCTCTGGACATTCAAAGGGAAAATATCTGCTTGAAAACCATGAAAATAATCAACTGACAACTACATGCATATAACAATTTTCTGCATAAGATGATTCACAATGCACAATTTAAAGACCTTCCCCTAAAGTTATATAATCAAGGGCACTGAAAGAAGGAAAATGGAAAACATTAATTATGAAAACTCCAGTAATAAATATAAGCATGGTTCTCTGTTCTCATTCTCTTGCAAGATGCATCTACATACTGACCTCTGCTGATCCAAAAGTGGTGAAGACACAGTAGATGCTTTCTTGTCTTTCTTACTAGCTGAAGATGATGATTTGGGACTGGATCTTCGTTTTGGAGATTTGCTAGACTTTCGTGGTGATGGCGATGGTGATAATTTAGATCTAGCCATCTCTGGAGAAATCTTGAGAGAAAGAATATAATTAACCAATAAGATATTGATGCTCAAAAGCGTAAGTGTATGCCGATATATGCGTCAAGTATGTAAACTCAGCAAGTGGGAGAGTATGAGATCTTAACCATGTACCTCTCTACTTCAACCTAATCACATTGTTTGCAAAGAACACCACAAAAGGAAGACAAGAGATAAAGCGTGGAGGAAGAGAAGGTGATGCACTCTGTAATACATTACAAAAACTGTAACTAAAAGTTTAAGATCAGTATGCTCACAACTAACGCTTGTTTGTCTCAAAAAGAAAGACATCCTTAGAGGATTATTTTTTTAATCTTTCCCAAAATTTTAGGTTTTCTAACACAACTTGGTCTCAGTCACCCTACTTTACTCTTTTACTACAAGGCAAGCTGGAAAATGAGATTGGCACATGCCTTGTGTTTTCTTTTACATGTCCTCTCTGTTAAAAATCTTATTCATTTTGTATCATTAAAATGCATTAAATCCTACTCATTGAATAGCTGACTTCACAAAGGAGAAAACTTGGTTATTGTGCTGGATGAGTTATGAGATACTCACTTCTAATACTCAAGTCATATACTAATTATATAGGTGTCAGTTATTTACGATTATGTAAATACACATACATAATAGTGCATTTGTAGCCCAAAAACCTTAAGTCTTCTGGGAAACAATTAGAAGCCTATGAAGTGGCTGATGATTTGTCTTTTTTATTTCACATTTACATAATACAAACCTCTTTTTTAATTACTATTTCCTCTCGTTTCTCCATGTTTTCCTGTTCCAATTTCATGAGTTCTCTCTGAATCTTCTGGCGCTTCATTTCCAAAGACAGCTCATGATCATAATCATAATTAACATCTCCATTATCAGAGTCTTTATTTAAAGACAAAAAAAAGTAGATTAGTAAACAATTTCTTATGAAAAATATAACAATAACATTTTGCATACTGGATGCCAAGCATAAATATTTCCATGACTTCTAAGCACTGTATGAATGGCTCAAGGAATGGATGCCAAATTTCTTCTCCAATTATGTGTGCAAATGTGAAGTAACTCCAGTTAGTTCCATACAACCTGAAGTTAAACTTCTAAACTTAATTAAAAACAACACCTTAACTTGTTTCATGGACATTCATCAGCAAGGGAAACAGAATAAACCACTTACTTATATTTAAATAACAAAAAAAAATTAAAACCTTTGTCTTCACAAAGACCAAAAATATGTAGAGCACTAATGAACTGGGAAAATCACATGAAACAGATTTATATAGTGATGCATGATACTAGAGGGGTTTATTTAATACAATGTCTTACAAATCAATTGATACACTTACTTAATTACATGTAGACATTGATTTTAAAAGAAGAGTTCAGTATGAACCCTTTAATCAGATAAACATACACTTCAAGAATTTACATCTGGTTTTACAACATTATCACTGTTTGGTTTTCACATTAGAAAAAGTGCTATTTCTCTCACTTTTTTATTAAGTCATGGACAATTAATATCATATGCTTCCAACCTTGCAACTGAAATCTTACTGAAAATTTAATTTACTCACTCTGTTTACATTAATTTTGTTTATGGCTATTTAAGTCTAATGCTCAAAAAGCATTTTGGGAAAATAACTGTCAGAGAAAAGATGACTTAATTAAAAAGTTATTAGCTTTCACTCCCTTCCTACATACAGAAACTATTTATAAGAGTTTTTTGCAATAACTAAACTCAGTCTACAAATTGCCTTCATTTGTCATGAATGCATGGGAACACTTTAGAGAAAGGTGCAGTTCCTAACAGCTCGGGTTCTTTCCCAGTCTATCCATCTACTTATACAGCACTCACTAGAACTTAACAGATAGTAATTCTACTTCATCCATATATCAAAAATTGACACTATTTTGAAAAAAGAAGCTGAATTCTCAAGACAAAAAGTCTCAGTGTCTAAGACTTAAGAGATTCATACTATATATTTATATAGAACTCGTGGTTTCTATGTTTCAAATGTTTTTGAGTCAGGTTTTATTTCCATGTATACATATCACAGATCAATTTTTCTTAAAGTGTGCAAAAAAAAAGTCTACTAAGGAGTGAATATATATTATGGCTACTTTTCCATTCATGTATTGTGCTTAAGACACAGCAAAACAGGACCTGCAACACTTCTAGCACACAGTATCGAAAAGCTCCCTAGTTAATGGAGCTCCCAAGGAGCTCCATCCTACAACTTGCAGTGCACTTCATTGCAAATATGTCCATTATATCTGAATTCCCTCAGAAGGGATCAGAATTGCCTTTTTTTTCTTGCAACATTGTAACTACTGCTGAAACACAGACACTTAGAAAACTACAGAAATACCACAGTTCAGTAGAAGCTCCTGTAACATCACTATCAGGTGAACTTGGACTCCTAACAAAAGTGGAACTTAGGAGAGAAGAAAACTGCCCACATCAACAATGAAACCACCTTGTAAGTACTAAAAAACCTCCAAACCAAAAAACTCCCACCCACCAACTCATACCAAAGCGACTTCAGAAGGTAATGGAAGACACTTAGCATTCTTCAGGTATTTTTAGAACATAAATATTTCACCGATGTCCGCCTTCAACTGTTATTATACTCATTCTAATGGAGCCCTTGTTAATGACAGTTCACACCACCACAAATTATGCAACAAATACAGCTGACTTTTTAATTCAAAGGAATTACACTTTCTTCTCAGACTGACCAGTTACAAAATTACTTGGATTCATCTAGTGACCTTAATGCGAAAGATTCACCATGGAGTAGGCTATACCTAAATTCCTTGTTGCCTCAGTAGTCAAAAGAAAAGAAAAAAAAAAAGAAAAAAAAAAA
>VZRV01009508.1:235455-254020 GCA_013398115.1 Falcunculus frontatus
AAAAAAAAAGCCTGTGTTTTTAAAGCTGGTTGGTTTAACCACTGTAGCAGTCCCACTCAGATAACTCGTTCGTTCTCCTCAAAAAAAATTAAATGAATGGCTACTGCATGAAAGTACTCTGCTTAGAAACCAAATCTTGAAGCATTCCACTTGACACATAGTCCAGAAATCCCACAGTTCTTTGAGGTGTTAAGGGACTGAGTTCAATACCTTATACATACCTTCTCTATTTGTTTCCCAATCCCCATTTTCCTCTTCACTTTCTGGTGTTCGCTCCTTTGTAATTTTGATATCCTCCTTTTCTCTATGTCTTCCTCGTGAAGACTCTTTCTATAAAGGGAAAAATGCTGCATTAGAGTAAACAACTTTATTTTAAAAGAAGCCTGAAGAAGCAGGTGTATTTTACATGGTATTTTGGCTGGGGTTTTTTCATAGTACAAAAAACATTTTCCCCTTTAGCCTGTTGAACAAATACCTTCTTAAACAAGCAGAGACTCCACAGGCTACATGTTTTAATGCAATTTCATATAATCAGAATGCAAATAGCAGATGAGGAAAAGAGAAGAAAGGATTCATAAAATAAGAAGGCTTAAAGGCAGGGCAAGAGTCAAGCACACATCAGAGAATAAAATTTAAAATAGGCATCAAAAGAACAGATTAAGTTCTAAAGACCAGAAGTTTCATGAACATTTGAAGTGTATAATTTTAACAGCTTGAGCAAGAATTCTCAGCTGTAAATAAGAATACTTATATGCAAGGCAGATGAGCCTCACAAGTAGAACCATTTAACTCTTCAGAGGATAAAGAATGTGGAGGGGGAGGAGATAATAAAATAAAAAAACCCAGAGATCCTTGGCTGGCAGAAGGGGAAAAAGTTCTAAAGCAACACAATGGAATCAAGTTCCATTGATAGCTATGCGCTTGACTTCCACTGTCTCCAAGACAAGACTAACTACTGCAGGAGCACCCATTTTCCATGTGGAAGATGGTCCTCTGAACACCTAAGAAAGCCAGAGACTATCCTTACAAGAAAAAAAGATAATTTTGAGTCAACTGATGCTGTGCTGCTCTTGCCCCTTGCTAAATTCCAGTATAAAGCTACATAGCTGCGCCTCTGCATCTGCTGAAGCAACATTTTCTGAATGATCGACCTGGGCTCAAGTGGAACACAGGACAAAATTTCTTCACTACCAGCAAACGAAGAAAATTCAAGCTTAGAAGTATCTCAGGAAACCAGAATAGCAAACTCTGTCCCACAGCCCTGCTGTTCTCACCTCTCATAGTGCCTTCTTTTGGTTTTTTTTTTTTTGGATTCTTTCACGTTGGTATGTGGGAGAAACACCAAGAAAAGGAGATGCCTGAGAATTCCACTAGCTATTGCTTATTGTTCTTGACTTAATTTAAAACCTTAACATCACCTTAGAAAAACATGAAGGAAACAATATAAAATTGCAGATAGTCATTCAAAAACTAGCAAAATTCAACTATTCCTTTTTATTCACTAACAATGTCAAAAACTTATCTCTAGTTTAATGATGTAAATCTCTAAAATCATGCAGAAGGTCATAACTTACTGAGTCATGTTGGTTGCTGACATCAACTGCAGACAAGTCTACATCCACTAAGCCATCATCTCAACATGTACTACAGGCATTTCAGTCTAAGGGCTAGAAATCCACTATGCCCCAAAGCAAATTACTTTAAAAGAAAATGACTCTGATGAGATCTAAAAATCCATAAGAATAACAAGCCTTCCCTGCAACCATTCTTTTTTTTTCTTAAGACTATTCTTATTTTTCTAGCCCACCCTCCATGAAGGTCACATCTGCTCTACAAAACTGTGTACTTCTGCTATATACTTCAACTAATTCCTACAACATAAACTAAAAAACCTATAATTTTTTAAATACGAATACTAGTTTCTATTAATTCAACACTACCTCTTACTAGCAAACTAAAATGTTAACGTTAAGACAACCTCTCCATACCGATTTAAAAAACCTCTCAAAGCCACTTCATCAAATAACTTGCCATCAAAGAACGTGCAGCAAGTCAATGCTTCAAGTCCAATTTAATAACCCACATTAAAAATACTGCACAACCTGTATGTATCACGCCTATCTCTTCAAACTTACAAGCCAATACAAGCATCTTGAAAGAGCCTGTATTTTCTCCTTTCAGTGGAAAGATTCAGTAGTGGCACAATCATATTTCTACAGAAGAACTGAGAACAAAAACAGCTATCAAACTGAAATACTGAATATAGGGGAAGCATGGTATTTTACATTAAATGCTGTTTAGTTGTCAAGAAAAAAGATTCCGATAACACCGCATCTTGAAAACCAAATATCAGTTTAGAAATTGAGTATATTTTTCCTGGGGCATGCAGATCAAGAATTTAGGTTATGATGGTTTAGAACACATAGTTAATTCTTCTCACTGAAAAATCTTCAACATATTCCTTTTATTTTACTTGTTACACTTATAACACATTTGATTCATTCACACTATGGGGATGAAATATTTCCTTCACATCCTTATAGACCTTCTTTACATGTTTTTTGTCTCTCCCTCAACAAGCCAAGAATAAAGTAAGCTAAGCTCCTAAAGGCCACTACCATGTCTTTCACTTGTACTTGAAGATGCTGTATATCCACTTCAGTCACATTTGTTAACTGTTTCTCTGCAGACTCTGAAAAAATGCCATTTACTAGACAAGAAACATTAGATTTTCATAATTATGTATTTATTTACTAAAAAAAAAAAATATTGCAGCTTGTTCTAAGAGGAAACAACAGTTTAGCAGATCTGGTCTACACTGTTTTCAGGTATATGCTCACAGCTAAACACAACAGATGTTGGATAGATGTTTACAGTTTCATGCTGATGTTCAGGAGAGATGCCACAGAAGAAGGGAAAAAACGGATGACATTATGGCTGACTTCCGTGAGATTTAATGCCTACTTCAGTTGAAGTTCCATGTCCCATGTGATCAGCACTCTACAGCACAAGACTTGATGTCTACTTGAATAAATTTCCCACTACTGCCAGAAAAGCCTGGCCAAGCACAAAAGGACTCATCTAATCTGTAAAACATGCTTCTAGCCAAGAAGTGTTATTTTGCCGACACCGATGGAAAGAATAGAAGACTCATACAACCTACAATTCTTGCATTGCAGAAATCTCGGCTTCAACCTTATCAGGTTGCACGTGTACACGCAACAGCAAAATCAACTCATTCCAAAGCACAGATTCCTTTAAACCTACAGTAAGCTACACGTATTAGAGCTAGAACCTTTTGGGCAAGCACAGAACTACTTTGCTCTAGGTATAATATCTTTATAATGTAAACTACTACCATGCTACAGAAACACGTAAGAAAATGCATCTGAAGTTCCCCTGACATTAAGAGGTATTGTTGCCATTTCAGAGATGGAAGACAATGCTGAGTCCCACTTCCAGTGGAAATAGTTAAAAGCTACAGTGACAAAAACCACAGATATGAAACGAGTGATACACATTCCTTACGAAAACCTTCCTAAATGTACATTAAGTTCCTCCCACTGTTTCTCCCAAATCACACACACCTTCCAGGTTAAGACTTTAGGTAAGACTTCATACACACCAAAGTAACTGTCCTCTCATAATACAGAGAAAAATTCAATATAAAAATTTCCAACTAAATACAGTAACAGCAGGAGCCTTATCTAATTATTTGTATAATACTTAATACACTAATGTACAGCGCTGAAGTAATTCCAAACACAAATCCAAGAAACACAGAAAAACTGAGTTCAATGTAGGTGTCCACATAACACAGCATATTGTCTCTGCAAATAATAGTACAAAGCATGGAGAAATAAAAAGGCATATAGGCTATAAACTGTCCATAAAGGAAGTTGCTTCCTAAATACATACAGATTGTATTAGTTATCTTATGTCTCCAAAGAATAAAAAATCTCTTCTGAAAAGATTTTATACTAGTTATACTGTCTTAGCTTCTTGTGGAACCTCTTCAGCTTTGTGTCTCTATCTTCTAGAAATCAGGTAGAATATAACTTAAATAGCATTTCCCCTTGTCATTTCCAAATTTGCCACTCCTTCTACTGGGATAAAGTATGAATATGACGCATCTAACTTACATTCTCTCAAACACACATTATATACATTCGTCCCACGTTCTTTTGTCTCTCCAGTTTATTTCTCATCTCTTTGCCCACTTCAAGAAGACCTTTGACTGTATTTTCTTGCATACAGGTGATGACAACCAAACAGCACTTCAAATAGAACTGGACCATGAATTTCTACAGAGTATTATTGATTGTTTTCTATTCCATTTTTAAATACCTGAGTGTTTGTTTCTACAACTCTGACTTCACTTTGAACACATGGTTTCATTGAGCTGTCCACAATAACTTATTTTTCTACTGCATGGTTGCAGTTACTTTTAAAAAATTCATTCATTTTTTTGTTTTAAATGCTTTCTTCATTGTGCATTACCTTGCACTTGCCAACACCAGTTTCATCTGCTATTGTACTGCCAAAAACTAGCTTTCCCAAACCCCATGGCATTCCTCAGACTTCAGTAATCTCAAG
Source organism: Falcunculus frontatus (assembly GCA_013398115.1). Lineage (NCBI taxonomy): Eukaryota > Metazoa > Chordata > Aves > Passeriformes > Falcunculus > Falcunculus frontatus. The sequence continues at coordinate 240,052 of VZRV01009508.1, forward strand.
TACTGTTTTCAAATCTTCTGCAAAGTTTGATATTTGGGATGTCCAACACTTTTTCTACATTCTTTATAGTTCTTTAAACGAATTACCATAGCATTCTGTATAATTCAATTTCAATTTGATCTAAAATTTTCCCCTTAGCTGGCTTCTAAACCTAAAATATTATACTTGCTATTCTTTGACTATCTATACATATGCCTCAAAAGCCTTGTTTCAAAACAGGTTTGACCTGGGTCAGGCAGTTCTCTCTTAACCACTACTCTCCATCGAAGTTTCAGTCTAGTAGTCTTGGTGAAGCACAGATTTTGTCAGCAAGAATGTTTCTGATTGGTCTCTTTTTTTTCTTTTTAACCAAAATCATTAAGCTTCTGAGGGAACAAGCTACCTTTCATTATTTCAAAGTCTTCTTATCCAGCTCCGCTGTTACCCCAAAAGCTTTAATAAAATATGCAAACATCACATATTAGATCTCCACCATAACAGTAGCTCTACCAATGGAGCAAGATTTTTCTTAGCAGTTCAGTCACTTGAGTCTTCTGTCCTTTTAGATATCCTGGTTCTTTGCAAAGCAACTCTTGATGACTGTCCCTCTTCGTCTATTTGTTCCAGAATATTTTCTTTGATATCCTGTATTTTGAGAGTTGCCTCCATGGAACTAAAAGTTCAGCTGTTTCCTCAACCTTCCATTTTATGAGGTTGAAGCAGAGTATTTTTTTACTCTGCCTTGTGCTTAATCTATAAATAATGCTTTGATACTTTAACAGACCCACTAATTCTCCAATTCCTTTTGATTCTTGCTTCCAGTTCACTTTCACTTGGGTTTTAGTTGTTTAAGAGAATTTTATTATTACATTAATAGAACACTATAAAAAGCAAGGTTAACTAACCAAAAGTAAGAATTACATCAAAATTAGAGTTGCACCAGGACAGAAGTTACAGCAAATTTTTAATGACGGTTGGAAAAAAAAAATTTTCTCACCAACCATGTACTCAATAACTGAACAGTTTATTCAAACTATTAGAAAATAAAAGAAACACATTTCAGTAAAAAGATTGAGAGTTTACACAAATTAACAGCAACTGAAAACATGATTTGAAGGTAAGCCATTCTGTTAAATTTAATGATAGCAGCTGCTGCTGATTTATTTACAGCTGACATAAAAAAATTCATTTTACACAGCAAGTAGGAACAGACCAAGAGGAAATTATAGAATTTTGTTAATACCTGCAGAAGCAAAACTGATTTTTTACAAATAACACCTTTTGAAAATTATTCATATGAAGATGGTTTTTAACATGATGCAGGAACACAGTGGTGCTACTGCTACACAGGTACAGGGTCACACTACGAACTCTACCCCTATTTGCCAGATCAGGAATGGATAACACAACTTAAAAAAAATTAAATTTTGATATTTGAGGGCCACAGGGTTGCAGAAAGATGTTTACAAAATGAGAACAATGAATTTTTTGCAAAATCCATTAAGTGAGGATTGGGGTGCCTGATGAGTATGTGAGGAGGAAGGCAAAATGAACCAGCACAATAGTAACTGCATGGTTTCATCAAAAGCAAATTTGGGACGAACAACTTAAGTTGGGATGCATGTATACAATGGATATGAGTAAGTGCTGGGGGAAAAATAGTGGACAACTGAAACAATGGTTAATACACTTTCTTGGTAATAATGAGTCTGCACTGTTATTAAATACCTGTTTATCAGTATTTATAACACATTTTAAGTCTGTGGGATTTATAAAATCTTCGGGAACCAAAAGACCAGAAAGCACTATAAAATTGCAAAACAGTACAATTGTTAAGACACTTCATAACAAAAAATGGGATATGCTATGTACAAAATGATCAGCTCCTTAAGCATTTTCAATATTACAAGTCACGATGATAAGGTTTCTAGGACACACTGCCCAATTGCTACAGAGGGATTCTGGAGTTCAGCAAACTCCACTCTTACCCTAACAGGAGAGGATGATTCCTCTGTACTTCGTTTCTGTGGCTCTGCCTCAACATCTTGACGTTTGTTCTTCATTCTTTCCCGAAGATCTCCAGTGGGTCTTTCTGGTGACCTGTATAATATAGAAACATAATATAACCAGTTCTACAGGACTATTTTTAATGGAATATGATCTTTTAATTATTATTTTATTAGTATATCCAGAAAGATCTAAACCTCCCACCCAGAGGCAAAGTGGATGAGTAAGAAAACATTCCATTCTAAAGGGCCTTCTAAAAACCCCAACCCTTTCAGAATGTCAAGGAAGACTTGACTCTTAGAAGAAAAATTATTTGTATGTATATATGGCATGACTCAGTTACTACTCTAGATCAGCATCAGGTGATCCTACCCAGAACAAACAACCTTTTTCTGACCATCATGCAAATGTGTTTCACAATCGCTCCTACCAAGTATTTCAAGAGTTAGCCTTCTCCATAATCTAAGCTGCAACAATTTTAACATATATGTGTCTCTCTCTATATATTACATATATATTTAAAACCACAATTAATGCAGAATCAAACTACTACAGACTAGCAATGACAGCCACAGAGAAGCACAACTCTGAATGCAGATGAAATCTGCAAGCAGAGATAACATAACCTACGCACCATCCTCCCATGGTCTTGGTGAGGCTGCCACACAGGAAAACACTGTTGCAACACCATGAACCAGAAATTAACTCTTGGAGGCCTCTTCCATTTGCCATCTTGCAGTAATATAATTATTTTATTATTTAACTACAAAATACTGGATGAACTCTACTAGTCATGCACCTTCATGATACATTTTCTGTAACGTGGAATGAGAGGAGGAACATCCTACACTACAATAATTTTGTCACCTCTTAGTACGGATTCATGAGTTCATTTACCCGTTATGGGTTAAAACAGAACAACCATCGCACTGTTGAGGCACCGTCAGAGGTTGCCCAGAGAAGCTGTGAATGCCCCATCCCTGGCAGTGTTCAAGGCCAGGCTGGCCGGGGCCGTGAGCAACCTGGTCTAATGGAAGGTGTCCCTGCCCACGGCAGCAGGGTTGGAACTGGATGATCTTTAAGGTCCCTTCCAACCCAATTCATTCTGTGATTCTATAAGTCAAACAAATTCCTAAGCTAAGGGAATGTAGGAGCTGTTTCAGATGATCTTTCAGTTCAAGAAAACAAGTTTTCCCTTCGTATACATTTGGCTTGATACTGAATTTAGTACTTCTGTGATGGCTGTTAGCTGTAATTATAGATTCTTCTGTGAAATGGTTGTATAGAAGTACTACATCTGTGCCTATCAGTTTACACTGAAGAATCATAAAGAGATATTAATGCTGTCTTATTTGATTAGGAAAGTTATATATAATATATGAATAATGAAATTTGCATTTTGTTTTTCAGACTGAATCAGTTACCATTGAGAAAGTAATTTGTCCCACTCTTCCTGTCACATAATATATAAAGGGTAAACTGCCTTTCACTGTCAATGCATACAAAAAAATTTAAATTAATACCATTTTATTTTCAATCTGCACATATTTGAAAAAGTCATTTTTTTCCATTTCCTCCTCTGCACTGTTTCCTACATTTAATTCTTTACACCACATCATAAGGTTAAATGTATGAGGACCTACAGAGAAAAAGACCAGCGACTGCTCTCATTTCTAAATGCATTTAATTGTCCATGAAATTTTAAGTACAGGTCAATCTAGATCAGAGGAAATGTACAGAAGAGTAGAGTTCTGCTTTTTTTATCGCTAAGGATCAAATAATATCTGGCATACAAATATAAACAAGTTACCTTCTTTGCATGCAAGACTATATGATCTTGAAAGTGTCTGGGTTTAGTAACAGTTATGATTCAAAGTATTTTTCCCCTCTCCCAATATTAAAAAGGTAATTCTTTGCATTACCAAAGCACTCTGAAGCATTCCAACTATCAGCTACCTCAACAGATAAACTGTCTTTCAGCATTGAAGTGCAATTCAACACCTTAATTTTTAATAATATTTAAGCTACGATACAAAGGATCTGGATTAGTGGAACTGAAAATTAGGTTAAAAGGCAGAAAGATTATCAATAATGTACTTGTAATACTGTTCCTCAAGAGGAACATTTTCAGGAAAAAATCCCATTAGCTGAATGAAAAAGCAAGAGAACTTGCACTGAATGCAGCTCATGTACCTTATAGAGTGACATCTGATATTTTAACACTTCTTTTTTTTTTTTAAGTTATAGGGTGGAGTAAAAAAATGGAACTATCCAAACCATTTCACCCTCAATTAATAATTTTTTTCTTTCCTCCCATGCTGAAAAAAAGGTAATTTGCTAAAGCATTATTCAAATCTACTTAAACATTATAAAAATTACGAAAAACCCCACAGAAATTTAAAAGGTACACATTCAGGGCTGGGGTTGGTCGGTCAATTTTTTGTTTGCTTTTGCTGTTACTGGGTCAGCTTTTTCCAGCTTTAGGAGAACACCAAAGCAAAGTCATGGTAATCACCCTATCTCTCCCCAAAGACATCATAACCCTCCAAAAACTCTAATAAAATAAGAATGAAAATTAGTCAGATTTTAAGAAATAATTACTCAGGAAGCTGTGACTGTTTTCAGATGCTTTGGCTAAATGCACAGAAAAACAAGCTGGTCTACTAGCTGATTTTTCTTTTATGTGTACCGCAGCTTCTTTTCTACATAACTTTCCCCCAGCCCACTCCAAAAGGGATCTTTGGTTATTCCAGGTAATGCTCACTGTTGAACTTCAACAGATCATGACAATTTGCCTCTGAAATTTAAGTTGATGTGGCTAGACTGCAACTGCCAGAACCTCTCACACAAAAGGCATTATGTAATTTCTTTTTAATATTTTGAGCTGGGCCCATCTTTTAAATAAGGCCTAAAATGCAGAATTTCCTCATTTCAAATTTTAAGCAGCGCAGTTAAATGATTTTAAACAGCATTACTTCCTGCGACAGTTCAGTTCCCTATGTTCAACAGCATTCAGGAAGGGCACATTCATAACAGTGCCTCCATTTGCTCCTGTACTTCTTACAGTGTCAGGAACAAGTATCCAGCAACAGGCACACCTTGCAACACACCTACCTGAGGATATCTCTGTGTACCTGTGTGAGAGCACACATGTGCATAGAAGCAGATGACCATTACTGGTATATCATGTACATACTATAATTGCTCAAGAAACACTGTCCTGTTTTCCAGTTTCCCATACTACAATATTTGAAACTTTCAAAATCCATACATTATTTCCTAATATGACTGCAGGCTTGGTTTAGTTTTCAAATGCAGTGTGATGATTCCGAATAAAGAGGTTCTGTCAGACTAAGAAAAGGACCCTCCAATGGCATAGATCCTGACAAGAGCAAGAAGGAGCCAGCCAGGAAACTGACAAGCAACTAACCAGCAATCTACAAGAGCAAAAAGAGAGCAAAACTCCTCATGGGATAGCATGTTTACACACAGCTCTTAGTTAGCTTCTCCTTACTTCTGATGTCTGGAAGACTGGCAGGTCTAATACTGAATTCTTAATACTATCATCAGGTAAGTTTTATGTAAAAAACATGTGAGGTTTTATTTTTAGAGCACGATTAAAATTCATGCCGTGAGAGGCAGCATTGATGCTAAAATGGAACAATCTTTTTCAAACTTTAGAGTCAAGTTTTCCTACTGTCTGGTGAGGTTTTGAACTATGGGAGGCATTACGGTCAGATAAAACCATTAAGAACAGGATTTACTCCAGACAGGCAAAGAACTGGAGGCAGAAGGTATGAGAAAGGCAGCAAGACATGCTTTGTCCTACCCAACTCCTTGCAAAGCAGACGAGACTTCCCTGGCAGGCCTGGCTGAACACTTGCAGCCACATTGCCGTTTTGTTATCCCAGATACTTGAACAAGAGTATTGCTTTAACTGAACTGAGGCAGAAGCAGCGTTAGTTTGGCTTGCATGAAGCCAATAAAATTGCATTTGAAATGCCTGGATAACAGTTGTGAAAATCTCTCTAATGTTAAATGGCATGAAAATGCCAGCATTTTATTATCTACATATTATGCACCAGCTTTTTCTATGCCTGGCCAAGAGCTATTAGTGAAAATTTTTGAAGACAGGCACAGTTCTTTCATTTGTCTGTTTTGGGGGGGTATGTGGGGGTGGTGGGCTTCCTCCCCCTTTTTACTTTCAAGAACACCTTTATTAAACACTGAATGTGCCAAGGAAATAGGCAGGAAGATTTGTCCTTTGACTTTTTCATATAGTCCTACTAAAAAAGTTAGCAGTAAGAAGGAGGAAATCAACATTTTTCTTAAATGTCAGTGGTGACAGTGAAGCAGAAACACAGCTTTAATCATTAAAAGAAATGTCACTTTTCTTCAAATGACCAAGCAGAACTACGCACTGAGTGTTCCAAACACTGGAAACAAGGAGAAAGTGATATTATAACAGTTTTAAAATTTAATCTCTACCAGTGAATTACTTATTCATTTGGAACATTCAGTGCAGAACAGAGTAAAATCTTTTAGACAGCAAAAGAAACATTAAACTCAGTGATGTATTTTGTATCCCAGCTGCTACCACCTTAGAAGCAATGGAAGATCAAACAAGCAAAGTCAGGATCATCCTAAGAGCATGCCACAGGAATAGGAAAAAGAACCAGACACAGAACCCTAACCTCATGCCAACCTTCCTGTTGCTGCTTTACACATTGATGCTTCAGTGTGCTCATCCATAATCTAAAGGTAATACTGGCATTATGAAGAACAGCTGTTTGTAAACTGTGAAGCCTTCACAGAAAGAGATACTATGCTAAAATCGTAACATCCTTCTATTCTTTATCGCAGGAATATTACAAGCTTACTGTCATACTTGGTTTCAGTTAAGTTAGGCATTATGCCACACAAAGGACAGTTGAAAAAAAAATTAATTCTAGTAACATATGAAGAGACATATAATGAAAAATATTCTCTTTTGAAAAATGAGGTAACTTTTTGTATCTCCCCCTACAATACAGGATATTTTTCTCTATCTGATAAAGTCACAAGCTATGTTTTGAATAGAAGTGTTTTCTCACAACAGGAGAGAAAGGACAGACATTCATCACACAACATAGCAAAGGTGGAAGAGCTGTGAGTGTGAGCACTGCTGTAAGTAATTGCAAACCACCATTTTAGTACAGGACAGAAAAGTATACCAGAAAGCTGCAGTGACACTACACCAAAACAAAAAAGTATTAAGGTACTTGAACTTCCCACTTCAAGTAATATAAGTAGTTAATCTGCATCCAGTAGACTACATTCATTTTTTTAAAGCTGTATATACACAAAAATCCTGCACATTGCCAAAATAATTGTTTTAAGCAGCTTCATAAGGCAATTGGTTATTGATATAACATACAGTTAGGCACACCACAGCATTTCACTTTAAAAAAAAAAACAACAACAAAAGACAGAGTTGCAAAAGCTATTTTCCTACAGCATGTGAAGAATTCAAAGGGAGTTCTTGATTTACCTTCTATAACTGCTGCTATAGCCTTTACCTCGTGGTGAAGGGCCATGTACGAATCTACATGTGTTCCCATAGAGGCAGTTGCCAGTCTTCAGCCAGTTACGGCACTGTGTCTAAGAGACAGACATTACTAGGTGAATTTCACACTCCTTTCTGGAAATACCATCGGTGTGAGTGTGGCAGAACAAACAAATGACTCCACATTAAGTCCCATTTATCTGTAATTTCTGTCCACCAGTAATATAATCAATTAAAAAAAAAAAAAAATCAACAATGAGCATCAGATCTGGCAGAGAAAAATTTAGGATGGTGGAAATATTATTAATATGCACAGTACTACTGCTCCATCCAGAAGCTGGCACAACACACGGTATTTGAAAATTCTAGTACTAGCATGTTGAACATCCATGAGTTAAGGAGTTCTTTTCACCTTTACTTAACATCAGTAACATCTGAGCATTTGGTGCTTGTGAGCTACTCTTTCCCACCACATAAATCCTGGAAAAGAAGATGCTGGGGTGGGGAGGAAAAGAAGAACGCTTTTACAACTCACCTCTGCAGTACTTCCAGTGCTGGGTCCAAGCCTTTCAAACACACTGGGTCTTCGGGATGTGCTATCGGATATGGTCTTGGTATTTTCCACTGTGACCTTCCTTCTAATTTTTGACATTTTGTACTACTTCAACCAAAAAAAAAAGCAAAACTGTAAAATCCTTCAGTTTGGGGCTATTGACACTGAACTCGCATGAATAAAATAGTATGATATACATTGCAAGAGTTGCTGCAGAGGTGATGAAGAAAGAAAAAGAAGTCATAAATGAGTGAAATGTATCTAATAAAGAATGCTTCTGACTTGAACTAGTCAGCTGAACACCAGTAATGATAATTTTTCATTTTATTTCATGACCTGCTTTGGATTCTTCAGCTTCCCCCCCTTGGGAAAGATCATATGACATGTTATTTATTTAGGCAGCAAACACCACACAGGACAGATGCCTTCTTTTGTCATGTATTCTTGGTGCACGAACTCAAGTGACTTAAAGTGAATAGAACCTTTAACGTTATTTCACCAACCTCTCAGAAACCAGTTCCAACCACTAAAAATGGCTCCCATTTTTGAAACAAATTTCAAAAAATGAGAGCTTAATTTTTTTCCCACTTTGTTGTGTATGAGAACCTACTGAAAAACATCTTGCTATTATCCACAGTCTGTGTTTGTTACCGGTCTGATTCCTACAACTATTTGGACTCACATGCGTTCAAGAAAAAAAACCCAAACTCCATAACAATGATACACTTCTTAAACTGCTCAAGAAGCAGCTCCTTCTTGTTAAGAAAAACATATTTTAAAGGAAATACAGCACAACTTTGATAAAAAAGAAGCCACAATTTATCTTACCTGAGAAAGGAAAGAGTTACAGAAAAAAACCAAACATATTTAAAGGAAAAAAAGGAACATATATATTTAGTACTAGAGATAGATTGTACAAAAAGGGCCTCAAAAACTACTGTCCACTCTTCACATGCTACTTGATCTACAGAGAAATAAGATCAATTTGGGAACATCTGCCAAGTGCTCGATAATTTATATATAGCTCAAAAAAACACCTCTTTGTTGTACTGCAATGTGCCATTACCCTCATTAATCAGTAGATCATGATTAGCCAAACACTAATCTCCCACCCTTCTGTTGATGTCTCTTCTGCTCCTAAGCACGTCACCGCATTTAGAACACACACACACACACTTAAATTATTATCTCATACACAAACACGTTACAAATGACAAAGTTCATCCATAAAGCCAGAAGAATACACATTTAAACTAACATCCACCAGAGAGGATTAATACATGTTTTCACCATCTGATCAGCAGTATGTTCCCACAGTATCCAGATTGTAAGGTTACATTTCACAGAAACAAAATATTATAATGTATAAATGTGGACACTTCATTATCTGAACCCTACAGTTATTTCCATGACAAGACTTCCCTCAGAGTCTGACACCTGTTCATTTTCTTCAAACAAAATGCTGTGCTGAAGCTCTTGTGAAGCACTTTAGCTCCTTTATAAACAACGGAAGAAAGAAAGCTTACCCTGTGTATTTGTGATTTCTCAGTAGAGCTCTGCTCTACTGACTTCTTCTCCAAGCCTCTGATTATCTGAAGAATTTTATCTCATAAATAAGGTTCAGATAATCAAGACGTTAACCAAGATGTTCAGGAAGGGTAGAAGTTAACCATATGGTGTATACCAAACATTAAAAACAATGGTTAACGTCAATTAGTGGAAGCAGACAGTCAAACAGTAGAATTTCAGGTAGCATGAAATTATTTGGGTTAGTAAAAACTGTAGAGAATAGAGATTTCCAGAAAGATCTAATTGAGTTAGAGAATTGAGTAATACAACAGCAGATGAAATGCAAAGAAATATAATGCAATGCACACAAAGAGAAATGATTTTGTCTAAATATTTGATGAGATCAAATTAGTCCAGTCTTCTGAGAAAATTAATTAGGAGTCATTGTGGACAGCTCAATGTGCAGCAATAGTTAAAAAGTCTGACAGGATAAACCGTTAAAGTTAGAAAGCAAAACAATACCACATCTCACCTAGCTGAGCACCCTTGCATTTCAGGATTCTCACAGAATTTCAGAAAAAAACTACTAAATTTCTACAGTTTCACACAGCCACACCCTTTTAATTGAGGAAATAAATATCAACTGACACATGCAAAAGCATTTTTAATAAGACAATCATATAACAAAAGACCAATCTGGATTAAATATTTACAGTTAAAAGAACCATATCTGAAATAAAAAGGGTTAGATAAACAACACTGGCAATGGCATAGGGAGAGGGCTCAACACATGAAGGACAGATGAGTCTATCTAATACGCAAGTACAGTACACACTGACATTGTAGCAGCATACAGAAAAATTACATTCATTTTGCCTCAATTCCAATGTACTTTCATTTTCAAAGAAACAGAGGCAAAACTTTCATTTTATATGTTAATTTTTACCCAGCATATAGTGCCTTTTTGGAATTAACTTGTATAGGAAGTTATGATGATGACTAGGCTTAAAAGCATAGTTATAAACATAGAGAGGATGAAGGGGGCAACATCATCATAACTGAAGAGGTAATTTAATTCCAACTGTCTTTTTCCCTGTATTTCGGCACAAGGAAATTAAGAATATTATTCAACCCTGAATCTCCTAATCTTGTAAAACCCCCTATTTAAAAAAAAAAAAACAAAACCAAAACACTTGAAATGAGAAACAAAAACCTGCACTATTTCAGGTAGCAATCTGTCAATTCTATCCTCATAGTCTGGCCCATATCTACCAGTTTGCAATTAACAACAGATCCTTTATTACCAGAAGAGATATTTCATGAAAGAAACCTAGCATGCTGTGAGTGCACAGCATACTACTTTCTGTATGCACATATTATCACACAAGGGCCTCACTCATGCAACGAGAACTGCAAGACATTCCACTGCTAAGCGAATGTAGATGTTACCCAAGGCTACAGGATTAGAGTCCAGACACATTATTCAGAGGCAAACTGAGGAATTTCACTTTGTCAAACATTGCATTTGAGAGACTGTATTTGCAAATGCAGTCAGTCCCATTTTCACTCTTTGAGGACCAAGTGAGTTGGAAAAATAAAGAGACTATTAAAACAGTACTGAAAATCTCAGATGTATAATGACAGGTTTTGTGTTTCTGAGCAGGTGTCTTGCTCATAAATGAGTACTGTGAGGGGAAAAAATTACATGTTTAATTCCCAAATTTCTCAGACTGCACATTAATGGACAACCAAGAACAATTTAAATGGAACATCCCATTAAGATTCCCCTTCTCACACATTTTCACCTTCCGCTGTTTTACCACTGATGATCACAGTCCTGCTACCAATCCCATGCTGATGGCCAGTGCAGTGACTTTCCATCAGATGTCTGTGCCTCTGAATTACCATCTCCTTATCCAACACTAATGTGGGATTAGACAGCAGTGAGTCCCAGCGTGGACTGAGCCTTGAGCACTCTCTCCATTTCAAATAATTACTACCAGGAATTAAAAAAAAAAAAAAGATCAGAAATTATCTAAGTAGAATATTATGCACTTCTCTATTTCAGGTACATGACATCACATTGCTGACTCTAACTAGGGGTACTGAGCTTTCTGCTACTTCTGAAACAGAATCAAATTTCTGAAACTAAGCAAAATTAACTTTATCCTCCTAAAATAAATTCGCTATCTAAAATTTTAACTGTAAATTATCACTTTTCCATGCATAAGTAAGATGACAACCTTTACAACAAACTAGAAATATTATAACACTAGAACAACTCGTTCACAGATGCGCCCGTGTTATTCTTTAAACGGAGTAACTTTCCCAGGGTGAGAGACAATCCGTTAATGACATTAATTACACTACCATTTGAAGGAGAACATATCACAGAGCGTTATTTACATGAATCATCTAAAATGTGGACAGACTTGAGAGAAGTGAGTGCACCTAGTGGGCACTAACCAATGAACTGAAGTCAATGAGGATGATATGACTGACGCAGCATTCACTGAAATTCTCTATTTTTTATTACCAGTACTCCTATATTTTGGTGTCAAGCATGCTTAACATTTTTCTTCAAAATTAGTATGATATTAGATAAGTCGTAATCAAGAGATATCTGGAACACACAGTTTTCTGTTAGAAAAACCTAATCCAGCCCCCAGAAAAAATGAATCCTGAAGGATTCCACAGGAAATCTAGAAACTGAGATGTAACAGAACAAAGGCAAAATTCAAAAACAAAAAACATTTAAGGAGATAAAAATCCCTTTAAGAAGTCCAAGACATCCAATGTCTGCACATGCACACCACACCACACACAAGCTAAGCATTACGTCACTTCAGAAAATCCTACCTGTGAAGAGATAAATAATATACCATTTCAAATAACAAGCGAAATTACTTTGAAGGCCTACAGAAGTTCATATACAAACTCATTATAACTCTCTGACAAACTAAATACCAGAAGTGTTGAAAACTTCAAAAAGTGTTTGAATACTTCAAAAGTGTTGAAAACTAAACAGCAACTTTGAGAATGGTTCCCTGCACTTTTCAAAACAAAGAGATTTACCTGAAAATATTGTGGGTCCTATTACAATGTTAACACTTCCATGTCACATCGCTAATAAAATAGTGATATTTGAAGGATCTCCACGGGTTTACTACCTAAAAATATTACTAAAAATGGTAAAATACACCCATAAAATACACTCATAATGAACCTTCCAAAAAAGCAGCCAAATACTCACACAAAGAAGCCTGTTTGACACAAAACTAGAAATGAATCCATATTTACTTTTACAACTTCTTGTTGGTAACCCATTACCACACTAACTTGAACTCATCCCCCTAATTTAACATATGACATTTCTCCATTAGTAGTAATAAGCAACTGCTAATTATGTTTGCACAAGTATAAAATCATGGTTGGCTTTCTACAGGTGAACAAAAACATCAGGCCCCAGCACCACATCAGGAAGTATAGAGTATTCCATGCTTTCTCTAACAAAGCCTTCATGCTCAAAGAAGATGTTTCCCCAGGTTAAGGGACAGTCTGTGCAGACTGGCGTGGACGGGTCCAAGTTCACTCCGCCTTAGTATCCAGCTTGTTGGATACACACTACCTCCAATCTGTGAGCTGGATCAGCACATTAGCATGCTCTCACTCTCAACAAACATGCTGAGAAGCAGGGTGTATTATCTCGGGCACAGCCACATAAAGCCACACTTCTTTAGTTTTCAGGTACATTGGCTGAGTCTGTCCACTCCCGTCTGCACAGAGGAACCGTGAGTGTTTCATCACCGGCCCAAGATCCCTCAAAGCCCTGGCTGCTAACCCACTAAGAGCCAAACACCTGATCTTCAGTCTTGCAGAAGGTTGACAAGAAATCAACGGTGGAGTGAGAATCCATCGAGAAGTCAAAGGCGAGGCCCTAAGTAGACCATCCGTAACACACTAACCCAAACATGCCCGGCTACAGGTTCTGGAAGGGATGGGAGTTAGCTGTAGTCGCTATCTGAAGGAATGGTGATGAGTGAATTTATACAAGCGAAATTACGAGTCCCTCTTGAGCACATAAGGCAGAAACTATTTTACTGCCAGAAAGTGGGAGAAGAGCACTACTGAAGTGGGAAAAAAAAAACCAAACAAAACCAGAAACCATCCAAAAAACTCCCACGAGAAGGGAAGATCCGAGTATATGAGAAGCAGACTCCAGCACGACCACCGAGTGACGGAAAGGCGCCTCCGGGCGTTCACCCCGCCCCTCCTCGGGGAGCCCCCCGTGCGCCCCAGCGGCGCACCGCGCTGGGCGGGAGCGCGGCCCTTCCCCGCCGCTGCGCTCCGCAGGCCGAGCGCGCCCGAGGCCCGGC
>VZRV01009508.1:254126-324646 GCA_013398115.1 Falcunculus frontatus
CAGCCGCCGTGGGAGCGCCGCCGCCGCCACCGCCTCCGCGCGCCCTTCCCGGCGGCCCTCGCGCCGCCCGCGCCGCCGCCGATGATGACGACGATGACGATGGCGGTGACGTCGAAGTTGGGAGGGCGGTGGCGGGAAGGGCGGAAGCGGCAGCGTCGCCATCTTGGGGAGGGCGGGGAAGGTGCCTGGCTCCGCCTCACGGGGTGGTGATGGGGCTGGCGGAGGCTCTGGAGCCGGGATTCGATGGGGAGTGGCTGAGGGAGTTGGGGCTGGTTAGCCTGGGGGAGGGTCAGGAGTGACCTTATCGTTCTCTACAACCCCCTGAAAGGAGGTTTAGCCAGGTGGGGGTCAGCCTCTTCTCCCTGGCAACATGTGACAGGACGAGAAAACCTAGCCTTAAGCTGTGCCAGGGGAGGTTCAAGTTGAACATTAGGAAGAAATTCTTCACAGGAAGGATGATAAAACATTGGGATTGATGCCTAGGGAGGTGGTGGAATCACCGTAGCTGGAGGTGTTTAAGGAAATACTGTACATGGCAGTGCCCTGGTCTATTTCACAGGGTGGTGTTGGATCATGGCTTGGACTCAGTGATCTCAGAGGGCTTTTCCAACCTCAATGATTCTGTGATTCTGTGATCTTCTACTAGACCGGGTTGCTCAGAGCACCATCCAACCTGTCCATAAATATTTCCAGGGATGGGGCATCCACCACCTCTCTGGGCAACCTATGCCAGTGCCACACCACCCTTACTGTAAAACAACCTTCTTTCTTAATCTAAACCTGCCCTATTTTGGTTTAAAACCATTGTCCCTTGTCATGTCACCTTACAAAGTTTTCAGGCCAGTGTTGTGCTGCAACAAACACTTGGTTGGAGGGTGAATGGACTTGGCCCATTGTAGTGGAGAAGCCTGTGGGCAGCTCCCACTTGGTGGTTTGGCCACTTACGTGTCCTCGCCTTGCTGTGAACACCCTTCCTGTTTCACAGGGGACGCAACAAGCAGGGTTGTTTTCTTGTAACAAAATCTGATAATCATGCAAATGACCTAAATGGGGGAATCTCTTCTATGGATGTCGTCTGCCCCGTATGCCCTGTGTTAGTCGGAGACCTGTTCATCGGAGTTCCTACCATCTAGTGGGACATCTGAGCTATTTTCTCCTTATGCTGTGCTCTCTCTATATACTTGTGGTGCAGTGAGCTACCATTGTAGGTATAGGTGTATCAGTATGGCTGAAAAAAATGATGTGCTCTCAAATAAAGGGGGTGCAGTCATTCTGGGGTTTTGCCTATGTAGAAAGAATTTTAATAAAGGCACAAGCTTTTTTGTTACATTTTTTTGAGTAACTAAGTGCAGTCATGCTGGAATAAATTATATTCAACATCACAAATTTTGAAGAACATGTTGAGCTATCTCTTTGACAGCAGAAAGTGCTTCTAAGCAAGTTGGCTTGATTTCTCGAGAAGGAAGCAAAAAACCATAAGTTCCTGTGTCACGAAGCTCAAAGGTAAAAGAATATTTAATGCCAAGATCATAAGCCCAGTCGTCAGACCCTCCAGGAGCTAAATCTGTGAGGAATGGAAAACAGAAAAGTTGCCTGAAACCAGAACTTTTTCTGTTCAAAAGCTGTCTTCTGATGCCAGCAGGGATACACTGTCGTACCTTTCATTGCAGTAAAGTCATACTTACAGATTGTTTGTGCACCAGCACCAGGTCTGTAAGTTTTCCGAGTTGTCCTCTTTATAGCTTTAACTGCTTTCTGTGCCAGACTTTCCTGAAATTAAACAAAACATTATTACCTTTAAGGCCTTGTGATAATAGTTAATTTGTACGCTGTTAGAATTTACTTCCACTGTGCTCAGGATTTCACATTAGTTAAATAATCATATAACAGGTTCTAGAAAACCCACTGAATGTGGTAAAAGTTTTCAGCATATGCCCATGCTACAGATTGCATTTCTGCTGTAGACAGATAAAAAGTATAGATGGGACCTTACCCCCACTTCTGGCAGTAAACTGTTGCCAAGCCACTTGTTCTCATTTGTCTCATATTTTTTTCTTTTCTGCTGCAGTATTTAAGTCACTCTTTATTTAAGTAATATTGATAAATATGGCAGGAAAATATTTTAACTGAGAGAACCCTACTCTTAAGCCGTGAAGAAGACTAAAATGCCCAGAATCAGTGCACCTCTTTCTGCTTTACAGGGAAAGAGTAACTGTTTTTAATGACAGTTTTTATTGTGTTGTTTGGTTGCTCAAGAATGTAAAATTCTACATATGCAGGATCTATTTTCCATCCTACCATTAAGACCAATTTAAATATGTACCCCTAGCAAAAGCCTTGATAAAAGTAGCAAGTGTCTACCAGAATACCTCATTGCTTATGTATGTGAAGGATGTTTTCGACTCACACATCCAATTAATTTTAGAGTTTGTGTAAGCCATACAACATAATGATGAATTTGCACATATATGTCTTTCAAGATGTCCGGAACAGCAGGATTCTGTTCTTTTAGCAGCAGCTTCAACATACTAGCTGTTGTTGATGTATAATCAATCTGGAATAAATATTTTCATTTTTCCATAGTCTTTAGAAGCAGCTTGCTGACTTACACACTACTAGACCAGCCCAGACTTTTTTAAGTTGTTAAGAACATCAAGAAAAATGTCATTTCCTTATTCTTGATCCTCACAGCACAGTGACTCTCTCATTACAAGACTAACCAAGCTGGGTGAGTAGTTCTGTAATAAATGTGAAACTTCAGGAGGTGGGAAGACTTACCAGCTCCTCATGGTCTTTGCTTTTGTTCGTAGTGTAAGAATATGGAAACAACACCAACTGGGAGTAGGAGTGCATGGTTATGTAGGCTTTAATGGTGTCTTTGTGGTCTCTGACAAAGCGAGCCACTGCTTTCACTTCAGGCTCAGACTCTGGGTAGGGTCCACAGTATGTCTCGTGACATTCATGGTGAGATGCTCCTGGACCTTAAACAAAAAAAAAAAAGGGCACAGTTTTACTCCTTTACTTTTTCCCTTCTGCATTTCTGTTCATCTAATGAAAGAGCAGAGTATGGTGCTAATACACAAGAAATCATGGATTCCACCATGCTATGGAAAGAACTTGCATGCTTATAGAAACCTGTGCGAGCCTACCAGGATTTCTCACCTACTGTACGCCTAAAAACAGTCAAGGAGAAGGTGTAGAAAAAAAGTATTCAAAGACTGGATAAAAAGTCTTAGAGGAGAGGATGAATATGCTTCATTTAAAATCATCACATGATTGTGAGATTACATCTTCAAATCCAGAAGTACTACAGGAAAAAGGGAGTTCTACATAGTTATTTAAACTTGTAGGAAAGCAAGGTCCCAATGGGAAGCCGAGGAAACAAATCAAAATTAAGGTTTTTAACAAAACTTGACGCTGGAACAAGTTATCAGGAAGACAAATAGGATTCACCACTTCTCTCTTCAGAATAAGACCAAAGAACTTTCTGGAAGCAGTCAGGATCTTTAGTGTTTAAGGGAAAAAATGCAAAAATAGCTGTGGATGGTTTAGCAATGGACTAGAATGACTGAAAGCCACATAGGACTTTGGAGTCAGCACTGAATGAAGTCAGATCTGATCTACAAGGTAACATTTTAAGGCGGCTATTCTGCAGACTGAAAAAAACTTGTCAAGTACTAAAGTGCCTGCAGTAATTAAATATTATATAGTCTTCATAAGAAACACTAAGGCCCAAAAAAATCTTGTTCAGCTAGGCATTATGGAAGGATGACTGAGATGATCAGTTTGTACACCATGGCGGAGCATCTACTCAGCTGGATATAGTGCAACAGGCCTCGGGTGACATGGCGAGGGCCACCTCTTCCCTCTTTCCTCCTTCCCACCAACAGCCTCCCCCAGGTGTGTCATGGTGTGGTGAAAGGAGCTCTGTTGTGCTGGGAAGAGGTTATTGGTGTGTCATCTGGGGAGGAAAAATTCTGAGTCTCAAAAAGAATTATCTAAAGCTGGGAAAGTTTTCACCAGTTCATAACAGATACTTGGCTGCATTTATCTTTGTATTATCTTTGCAGAACGGTAGATGAAAATGTTTTCAAAATAAAGAATTTTAAAGGCCAAAATTGAGGCAGGGGTACAAAAGGAAGAAAATTATGTCCTACCACACCAGTGTGCATCAAAATTCCTGTTCATGTCAGTACCGATGCACTTGCTGTTGCCGTGCGAGGAGCGGCTTTTTCTCCACATACGATTCTATGGAAAGAGACACGCAAGACATGTTCAGGAAAAAATGCTGAATACGTCAATGCATCACCTCACTGGTTAGTTAAATGTGACTTCCCACTTGTGCCTCTACAGTCATGTGCTAGTGAAGACCAAGGAAGTTTCTGAAATGACAATCTGCTTGCCAGCAAGGCTGGATGATGAAAGGAAATGTTGAGTAGGATAAGAAGTGATTACATCTGATTTCAATGGAATTTGGACAGTGGAAGGAGGGCAGAAGACATACAGTTTGGCCAGGTATGTGAATTTAGGAGCCCAAATCCAACTTTCTATGGGCAAAGATGCAGAAATTCCAAGCACAGAGTAAGAGTTTGGGGTGTGCAGTTCCAGGATGAAAATGATGCCCTAACCATGCACAGTGGTAATTCCCATAAATAGCAAATCAGTACATTGCACAACCTGTCAGAAAAGGTCTACATACAGTGTGGTGGCTCCATGTGTACTCATAGCCATCCACGTTTATTACAGGCATGATGTAGAAATCAAAGTGCTCCAGAAGAGTTGTCATGGTCTGATCTCTCTCACGCACATGGATTGCCTATAAAGCACAGGGGAAACTTATTAAAAGCATTTGTAATTGTGATTTTCTTACCTTCTACAAAGGTACCTGGTGGCATGTGTAAAATAACTGCGGAACTATCAGAGCAGTGTACCTGAGTTTGATAAGGCTCATCACATCATGGAAATTGCCAAATAGCAAAGTAGCTCTCTGCTTAGAAGTGCCAAAGGGAGAAATTGATACAGTCAATCAGATACACTGCAGTCCTTTAGTGTTAGTGGGTGATCATGAGATAGAACTGAAGCCTATTAATAGGAAGGTTTGATCTTTTGCTTCTTTTATAAGTAATAGGAAGCCTCCCTCCTGCCCAAAATATAGCAAGCCCCAAAATAACAGGTAATATTTCAAATGGCTGCTGTACATAACATTATTTATTCTGATTGCATTGTGGGTTTAATGCAACTGTATGACAAGAGTCAGTAAGATCTACATTGCTAATTTTGCCTCACAGCTTATTTTGAAGGCTTTAGTGATACCTAACCTGGTTGTTGGTCCATGACAAGAAATAAATTTTAATCTAGATAAGTGGGTTTGTTACTATTAGAACAGACTAAGTCCTTCATCATCATTTTTTTTTCTTTATGCTTTACTTAGATCACCTTCTTTCATTTTAAATCCTTCCTGGTTTTCCTCAGGCAATGGACTTCCTTTGACTAAATGAGAAATGTCAATCTTTCTTAACAACAAAATTAAATTATAAAAATTGGACCCATTATAAAGAATGCCTAGGATTTGCTAGGGAGAGCTGATGATTTTAGTGCAGATGTGTATTAATGTCAGATTTTAAAATGTTACTTCATGAAGTGATATAGATACAAAATTTGAATTTAAACCATGTAAATTAGATCAAAGGGATGGAGAACCTAAATGTTCAGCTTGTTACTTCTGAAAAATGCTGCAGGGACATGTCACTGGCAAAATGACAGCACAGCTGGTAATTATTTGGAACAGCATGAAAAGGGAAAATGCATTTCTTTCCAGCAGAACCTTGAAAGCTGGGATTATCAGTGGGTCAAAAGGTACCTTCGGCTGTATCTGTACCTAACTCCTGCAATATCCTTTCAATTGTTTTAGGCATTGAGCTTTTATAGTTGTGACTGATGACAGAAATAAATAAATTTATTAATTTTTTTATTATTATTATCGTAGCCATCATTATTTAGTTCCATCATGGCCAAATCGTAGTTCATGTTTCAAAGACTCGTCTATCTTGTTTCTCTGACTACAGTACTGGTGACTGTGAAGTCTCAGTGTCATCTAGTTTATTTTTACTGTGAACTTTGCTTTTGTGAAAAAGTAATAAGAAATAATATTTCAGAACATTAACTGAGCAAGATGGGCAACCTTGTCTGGGCCAGAAAGCACTCAGAAGCCTTTTCCTGGTCCACACCAGGGACAGGGCCAGCAGCTCAGCATAAGGAGTTGAGCAGAGATGCCTTAAGTGCAAAAAGACCAAGGCAATGTATTTTATAATCCCGGTACAAACTGTGGATGTTCTATCTTTGAGTGCACCTTTGTTCACTCTCCTGAGCAGTGTAGATATTAAAGATACTAACAATAGATGTGACTATTTGTTTGCATCCACATGTCAAGCTTGTTAATTTAAGCCCATCCCATCAGTGATTAACCAACAGGCTCATCCCATCAGTGATTTTCTAGTTTTCGTGGACTGGTACTATGGCTGGATGTTGTTGGTCATGTTCTGGAGGTCTGACATGAGGGTGTCACTAGCAGGGATAGTACCTTCAGAGGAAGGTGGCTTACGTGGCTTTATTTTCTGCAGATCCAGAAAAAAAGCAGGAACACAGATGAAAAACATGGAGTCAGGAGGAGCAGTAGGAACAGACACAGGAGTAGGTGATGCATCACAGCAAGTGGATTGCTCATGTGGAGCTATGCCATGTCTGGAGCAGGCAAGTGTGGGTTACCTATTGCTCTAGGAAGGCATGTAGGGAAGAGCCAAGGGTTGTAAGACAGCTTGAGCTCACCCTGTATGTGTTCTGATCTGCTTCAGGCAGTGCCAAATGCGGTAATACAGATACAAGTCACCACGTGCTGCATGACTCGGAGCCATGACCACTCCTGGAATCCACGTGGCAGTATAGACATGGCCCTAGTAGATTACCAAACACATGCTTTTTCTGGCATGCCCTCTCCATCTCTGACCATTCATAATGGTAAATGTCTCTGTTGAATTTGCTGCACGTACTTTGAAGTTTCTTTCATACTTGATAATACATTTGAGCTCCTTTGCATTCACTCCCTATGACTTTCTGTTTCTCTTCTACACACTCCTGCTGTCTACTAACATGCACATGCATGCACACACACACACACTGCTGTGTTTGCAGCATAGACACAAATATCATGTGTCGGTGTTGTGGGAGTAAATGGATTAAGGCTTTATGGATCCTGGAACGCAATTGGACAAAGGTAAATGGCATCAAGAATTTTTGCTTTGCTTTGAAAACAGTAATCAGGTGTGATTATGTACTCACATGCCCTATGAACCACAGGCAAAAAGCAGGAGAAATCCATTCTCTAGCGTGGATACCACAGTCAATCCATATGGCATTTTTTGATTTTTCCTTGCTTTTAGAAATCTGACAAAAGAGAAATTGCATTCAAATGTCACCAGTGTAAAGGGTACCGCATAAAAGATGGAAGGAGCACGATTTGTCTTATAGGGAGAGCTCAGACTGATCCTGGGCCAGGATGCAGCCATTGGTTATGTTTGCATACAGTCAGAGAGCCACATTCAGGCTGCTTGCGAAGTCCTAACACATGCACCAAGACTACAGAAAGACCTAAGGTCGAGTGAGTCTGTCCTCAGCTATGCAGGGCAACAAACTAGAATGGCTTCATCATCAACAGAGGTGGGTATCCACTGTGCCAGTATTTCATGCCTTTGGATGATGGCCTAGATGTGATAACTTCCTTGGGACCCAGAAAGGGAATATAATCTGGTCAAATTTGTTTGCAACTGTAATGCGTCTTACTAGAATGACTTAGGAAACTTGTAAAAAACACAAAAAATAGGAAGGTAGGTATAGATTTAAGGAAGTGTCCTGGCTAAACCCCATCATTTGCTTACAGTAGTACTTGGAAAGTTTTTACAGTAAGTCACAGCTGTACCTTCAGAACATAAAGCGGTCGCTTTTCATAGGATGATCCAATATATATTTTCTGGAGGAGATCAGAGTGGACTTTCACTACTTGCTCCATCCAACGATATATCTGCAAGGGTGAAGTTAGTAAGTAGGTCTTCTCTCTATTGTTTTTCTTCATCCCTGAAAGTGGTCTACACTTAAATTCATTCTACCTCCCAAGATCTTTACCTGATGGGAAAGAAAAACTAATAATTCAATCCACTTACTACTTGCCTGACTCTAATATCTCCTAAAACAAACGGTAAGATACAGTCACAACACAGTCCAAGTGTAGCCCTAAAATTCCTCTTTAGTTCTATTTGTTTAAATTATTATTGATTTCATGTTTCAAATATTTACATGTTTATTTTGCAGCTTCATTTTGCGTCTGTGTTGACTGCCTTTGAATGACAGTTTGAGGCAGTACATGTATGAGAGATTTTGTCTGGTGCTTCTTTCTCTCTCCATGAAAGCATCACAATAAATAGAACTCTTAATTATTGAGCAACACAGTGGTAATTATTACCCATCGATGATTTCTTTCCCTTTATCTCCATTCCCAGACATGAGACAAATTTCACCCTTTGCATCTACAGATGTTTACAACAAAAAAAGCTTACTTCTTTCATTGAATGGTAGTTTTCATAGTATGAGGAAGATCCACGAATGTTGACTGTGTCATTGACAGTCTGTTTTTCAATAATTCCTTGAACATCTCCTAGCAAGACTCTGAATAACAAAGCAAGAGCACAACTTCCTGTTAAATAAATTAAAAACAACTTTACAGAATCATTCATGACAACAGATAAAAAATACATACTTGTGTTGGATGGTCAGTTGCCTTAACTGAGCTTTTATGCTATTTATGTTGGATGCCCTGACATAAAAATGGACTTCTCTGTCCTTCTCGATGTTTTCAACCACGACAGGTTGCCAGAGAATAACCTACAAAGTTCCAAAAACATTTTATTTCTTTTTACTGAGGAAAGAAAAAATATTCTTGCTAGCATTTAATAAGCATTTTGAAAATAATCAAGGCATATGTTTTCCATTTAGGAGACCACTCGTAACAAGCAGATTAATGTTCCTTGTGATGTGTAGCATTCTGCTACTTTTGGAAATGAAATGTCTGTATTTAAGAAACGTTTATAATGACTTCTGCGCATAAATTCATAAATCAAGAACAAAGGCAAGAACATAACCTTTTCTGAGATAGTATTTCTAGTATAATAGATGTATTTAGCTGGTTATTATGTTACATGTTTTCAAGTCTGCTGAGAGTTATATTCCCTGAGGGTATTTGGAGAATTAATGAAGATCAGACCAGTCTTTGTAGTTATTGTATTCTCTGATGACTTTGATCAGGGAGGAAATAACTGCCAGAAGGGGTTTGAATATAAGTCAAGTTAAAGAAGCAATACAGAGACTAGAAATTGGAAAAAAATAAGAAAATGAGATTCTTCTTGGTAAAATTAAATACTTTAAAATAATAAAATCAGAAGCCAACATATTCAATAAAAAACTGAAACTTCAGAACCAATGGTACAAAAAGATCTAGGGGTGACAGCAGTAAATTGGGCATAAATTTAGAGTGTGAAAAAAGTCAACATAATTCTTGGATGCATTTTTAGGGTATCATACAGCATGAAGTTACCAGACAATAGGGTTTATTTTTTCCCTTTATGGTGCAGTTGCACTAGGAATAATGTTTGAATGATAAATGGTAGCCATTAAAATTTGTTGGGAGGTACTGTTTGTGTCTTCCCTTTCCCTTTCCCTTTCCTATTGCCTTTCCTTTTGCCATTCCCATTCTGTTTTCTTCTTATAGCTTGCCCAGTTTATAGTCATGGAAACAAATTGTCCGGTTTATAACCCATGAAAAATATTTGGTTTGCATATTCCCATTAATGACTTGGAAGAAACTACTACAAGCCCTCTGCACTGAATGTGCTGCAGTTCTTCCTCCTGACTTCTTTGTTCTCCTGTGTACGAGAAAGTAAAGAATTACAGTAGTAAAAAAAAGATGGAGTAGTGTAGGTTTATATTGGTGCAGAAAAAGAAATGGGTATGTGAGTTAACTTTTGAAGGTGGAAAAGAGCAAGGAAGGTTATCAAAATGTTTCTAAGAACTTAAGGGAAGGATTAGAAGATGCTAGTAGGGACAGCAGAAGGATTCTGGGGTGGGCATAAAATGAATAGGAGCCAAGAAAGACAGAGAAAGGCTGGGCATAGACACCTTTAAAAGCTCTCAGTCATATGAAACACATCCTCAGTCATCCTGTAAATTATGTTGATTGAGGGAATGGTTACACCTTTGTTGCAGTATGGACTTCAAACTGGGAGGGTGTGATTGGGCAAATGAAGAGCAAGAGATGTCTCAATTTAATTAAATACCCTTTAATCTAATGAAAGACAGAAGTAATAATAATACGAAGTATTATTTAAGATATTTTTATCTTCTAGATGGTACCTTTAGAAAAATACCACAAAAAATCCTGTTCTGATCTTCAAAGGTGTGCAAGCCGGGTAGGTCAAGATCACACTGGTCAAAAGGGCTGAGGTTCCCTAGCAAATATATTTCTACTTACTATGTGTTGGTGGTTTGCCAATTTTGCAGTGCCTTAATACACAAAATCAATTGCAGAAAAATGAGCTCTGATATAATTCATTACTGAAACATTATGGAGGGGTCTCCTCGTGTAAATCAGAAGGTATTAGAGAAATGAAAACCGAGCATTTCCCGAGCTGATGTATTAGAACAAATGAATGGAAGTGGGCTAGATCTTTCTTGGGAGGGAGAAGCAGTATTAAGGAACCTGGGGGAAAAATTTGGCCTAGAGTTCAGAGAGACAGAATAATCTGTTTACCTCAGTGATGTTCAGTAAATCCTGAAGAGCTTCAACTTGTTCGTTGGTTTGTGGGAGAGCCCACAGAACTTCATCCCTGAAAAACAAGGTTATTTAGGTAAAGCACAGGTACTTGGAACAGTTCCAGTTCATGCAAAAGTGGAGAAGCAGGCTTGGCCTATCTCATCTTCCCTGGCTTGGCTGCCGAGAACTCAAAGATGATCCAGCAGTGAAGATGCTGAATCCAGTTCCAGCCACTGCATCTGCCAATCAGCAAAATCCATGAAAGAGGTGGCGCAGGGATTTGGTGGCCAATATTTACTGCTGAACACCGAGATTGCTCCTGGGAGCTGGCACCTGCACCACAGCCACAAGCCCCAGCTAATCCACAGTGCAGCAGCACCAGTTGAAAACTAGCTTAGAACAGAAAGATGGCTCTCCTGCTGTCCCCTGAGTTTCTCAGTCTCAGTCACCATTCAGCAGAGACATCAGCCCTCCTAGTCTGCCAAAAGCCCTCCCAGGTTGGCAAAAGCCAAACACGATGTTTTGTAGGTGTGCGTTCCTACTTCAGTCAAGTTTTCCTGGTCTCCTCATTTGTGTCCCTCTGCCAGGTATTGTTTCAGATAGTCTGCATTGTTTCAGGACAGTCTGCACCACTGTCCTCCCCATCTTTGCCCAGTAACATTCCCCTTTTATTTGAAAACCGTGGTGCAGACATGCTGTACATGACATGGTGCTTCCCAGCTACTCCATGCCTGACCCCACTGTTGGTGACAGAAGTGAAATTCACTTTCTGGAAAGAAAAAAGTAGAACTCTGCATTGAGCCCTGATCATCAGTGTCCTGCAAGTCATGTAGTTAAAAATTGCACTGAGTAGATAATTAAAATAATTTGTGCATGTAGAAGAAGGAGACTCAGGGGAATGTTAGACCCCTATTTCCATTTCCTGGGCTGGGGTGGCTCTCAGCCATCTAGTCACATAGAACTGGTGGCACTGTATAAACCAGGCACAAAGTCCCTGCCAGCCCTGTCTGCAAACACTGTCCTGGAAAGAAAACAGGCAGGGTTTTCAAAACCCTCAAAACTAGGGTTTTCAAGCAGCATAACATGATTGTCACAGCTTGTTGCTGTGACTGATTTTGAGCAGAAACCTGACAGCATCTGGCAACCAAGTGATTCATCTTTACTTTTAGCCAGGCTGCAAGCAATCACTGTTGTTTCTCATGCAGAACCAACAACATGCCAACCTTATTTTTGCCGTCACCATCATTTGACAGAACATCAAAAAACAATCAGGGATAGGCAAGGTTGGCAGTTTGCCTATTTCTTTAGGTAAGTGCACTCTGAGGTGTGTGTTTCAGGCGACTTTGAAAATGAATTTGTGTTCTCATAGTTGAGGGAGTGTTTTCACACAGGAGCCAAGAAAAGGCCTGCTGCATCTGATTTCATTGCATGATTCCCACAGCCTGAGAGCACTATAATGAGGAAGCTGATGTGTACTTGTACACCACCATTTGTTGCACAAATATTTCATCTGAGTGTGGTAAGTACTGAGCAAGTGTTAGATTCCTCTCTAGCTCTTATTATAGGACCTGAATACACTGAATAAGCTGATCAAAATTCTGCCCCTGCGCTGCAGTGTGGTGAGTACTAACAGCCAAAACTGTAGTTGTTGCCCTTCTCAGTTCTGCTTTGATTTGGCATTATACTCTCTTTTCATCTGTCTTCTTCCCCACTCTTTGTAGAAAACACCCAGACAAAAGCTTTAATTATTACCCTCATACCAAGCTCAGAAACAACCCTCTACTCCCAGCTTCCTTTCTCTGCCTGCTGCCCCTGTACAGCTGGACCTGGTCATCTTAAACACATCCTTTTCTTTCTGTTCTCATGCCCTCCTTCCCTGATCGCTCTTTGAGTTTGTCCTTGAAAAGATCCTTCTCATTCCCTTCCTCCAGCTTTCTGCCAGAGTCCCACTGGACTCCGTCACTGTTTCCCGTCTCTTTTTCCTTTCCCTTTTACTTCCTGGTAAATAGAAGTCCAGCTGCCATTCCCACACTACAATACTCAGGTCTTACCCTGTGAGTGAGTAAGATACATTTCAGTTCATTTCAGATGTGTTTGGTATCTTCATCTGAGCTAGGCACTGTCATAATAAAGAAACAGACGCTTTAGGGGTCTTGTTAACCCGAGATAATTTAGATGTGTGTGCTAACCTGGAATGAATTGCCTTCTAAATACAAGTATTTTTCCCCACTAGCTGTACAGAAAGGTGAAGGGGACTTGTTCCCATGCAGAGTTGTATAAAAATTCCATATACTCAGATGAATTTCATTATTTTAGCCACTTTCGTATCTGGGCTGGGAGGGTTAGGCTCCTGCTTTCCAGTGGGAAACACCATATTCTTGTTTGAGAGTCACATACTCAGTATTCTATTTAAACATGAAATAAATAAACCTTCAAGTAGCACAGAACAATATCGTTCCACTGAATTCACCTAAAACCGTGTTTGTTTCCTCCTACTTTAACCCTCCCACCTCCATAGCAATCCACAACAAAATATGATTGCAACACAAAGGGAGAGGAAATATCCTCTTTTTAAGGCATGAACTCAATGGTGTTCATAGGTCTGCAGAGTGGTGCAAAAATCACAGAAGAGCTATGAGAAATAATTCACATTTTATTTGTGTAGGTATTTTAGTTCTGGGAGCAGGTTGTATTTAACCCTAGGTTGTTCAGCCTTGCTTAAAATCACCACATGAGGAACTTGTCCTTTTAGTTCTACTTATTAAAGCATTTCAGTTTTTTTAACCAGTTGTAGATGCAGAAAATAAAAGCACTTTGCCTGTCTTCATCTCTGACATATGTTCTCGTGTTTTAAGAAAGCATTTGGTTTCAGGGCATTTCTGAAGTTTATCGATAGGTAACAATAAAGCTGCTTCTGAAACATTGTGCAAATACCAAATGGTTATTCAAAAATGATTTATGCCTGGAAAAACCATCATAAAATCTGCTTTGGAAAGAAAACAGATTGTTAGCACTTTCTGAAATGGTTTCTCTTTCTACCTCAAGAAGTAATTCATTTAAGATCTTATTTTAAGGCAAATGAAGCAAATTATTTTTTCCCATTAAGTTTCAAAATGCCCTTTATTGGCATTCAAAAGTACTGAATGAACAGAATTGATTTGCACTTGGACCGAAAAGAGTAGTCTTAATATGATTAAAAACATAGGATTTATGGATGCAAAGAAGACTTAAAATAATTTCATTTCCCCCACCATCTTTATGTTAAATTGAACCACGTATCCAATTACAAGGGCAATAAATAAATGTCAGCCTTTGACAAATGTTTTCTCATGCAACTCGGAGTTATTTTGCATCAAGACTTTCCCTGTCCCACACACCACACACTAAAAGCCCAGTAGCCTCAGTAGATATTTACCTTGGAATAGTGAAGACACGCTTCTCTTGAACCAACACAGAAAGGGTAAAAAAGAGCAGGTAGAACTTCATCTTCAGGGCATCCACAACAAAACCAAATGCAATAGGAAAGCCGAGGGTTCAGGACCCTCATTATTGATTTTAAAAATGTTATTTAAAGAGTAGTTAAAATTTAATACTGCCTCTCACTTCAACCCCAAGCTCCTGGTGGCTAAGTCAATATGACAGAGCTCCCTGGGGAGGTGCTGCTTATATTGATGTTGTCCACATACAAGAGGATAAAATACATTTTGGACATTTTCATACTGACAAATCACTTTGTCATCTCAGCCTTTGTGTTATTTTATTGCAGCTACAAACCACAGACGTAAGAAAGAACACCAAGCACAAAGCTTTTGTGATCCTCTAATATTTGTGGAGGTCCAGCAGCGTGCTCTACATCCAGCTCTCTTATAAGACATCACAGCCAAGAAAAAACAAAGATAAAGAGAGACATATGTTTTTGTGGTGTTTTGATATCCATGCATTTTCCTTATGTCATATTGGGTTAGCTTTTCAAGAAAAAGTACACGTGATTCTTCATCTCGTTATTACTGATTTTTGCATGCCCCCAAGATCTGCTTCCCATGTCTCTATCCACGGTTATCCATACAGGACATGCTGAAAAGCTGTGTGAAGTTGGCATGTCCAGAATAAATGATCTCCACCTATGTTTTGTGCTTGAACAACGAATCCAAACTTGACTAAGACACAGATTATTATCCTGGTTTAAGTCCTTTTCCAGAGGCCGGAAGAGGACTGAGGAGTGAATCAATACGTTCGTAATGAGGACAGCGGGGGAGCCAAGACCTGGGTGTGAATGGGGGAACTAAATTATTTGATGCTCTAGGTGGAGCAATAGCCCTGGGTGAAATATGCCTGGGAATGAGCCCTGGGGCTAAGTTAAAGTAATGCAGACTAGATTGCATCCATGAACATCCCCTAGAACAGCTCTGGAGGGGTCCAGATCAGAGCCAATTCTCTAGCTAAACAGGCAGCCAGGCCTCTGGAAGTCAAACACAGCCCTGGGGTGTTTTTTTGTTTTAATTGTTTCAGAAGGGCAGCTTTGTCTTAAGAAGCCAGACAGCTGAGTTTTAGATGACTGAAGTCAGCAGAGGTGCATCATGCTCCCCAGTGAGTATGCTAGGGTTAATGTCTCTGTGAAAATACACCAACACTGAAAGTCCCCAAACTGGAGTTGAGTACAAACCAGACACCAAAAGGAAAGGCAAGGAAAGGCTCATGGGAAGTAAAACCCCTGATGCCTTACCTAGATTTTGTAGTTCTTATTTTATCTTTTCTAGATGTTCAAACAAATAGGAAGTTCTGGTAAGGTACAGAGGCCATTCCCAGCAAGGGCAGTTGGTTGATTTTTAAACCAGTATTCAGATGATCTTTCCTCACACAGGCAAAAGGAAGTTGTCAAATAAAGACAAAATACAGGAGACAAAACTTGCTCATCCAGACACGCTTTCATCTGGAAATGTTTCATACATAGATATTAAGAAAAGTTTGATCTACTGAGCTAGATTTAACAGAAGAGATTGAAAAGCCAATGGAGTTGGATTGCTCTTATTGAAGGAAAGGAAAGGATCTTATCTCTACATGTCTTAGAGTGTTAATTAAGAGGGAAAAGAGAATACCTTCTGCTGTCTACCCAATAAGGAGGTTTTAGACAAACAGTAATTGTAAGACATTTTTGAGTGTTGGTTGCTCTTCCAGTAGATTCTCCAGTTTATTGCAGAGACAGTTCACACAGTGTTTGAAAGCTGCTGATTTCCTACTTGCTTCTTGGTTTCTGGAATGCACAGGAAATATTTCATACAAAAAAAAAAAAAAAAAAAAAAGGGTGTTTGAGGAAACTCTACCTGCAGCAGTAAATCTTTTAATAACCTTCAAGGACTTCTGAGAACCTGGGAAGTATTTCTCAGAGTATCTGGGAAGAAAAATGCAGTCTTAATAAACACTGTGAAGGGCAACCATAAAAACAATTGAGTTAATAAAAA
Source organism: Falcunculus frontatus (assembly GCA_013398115.1). Classification (NCBI taxonomy): domain Eukaryota; kingdom Metazoa; phylum Chordata; class Aves; order Passeriformes; genus Falcunculus; species Falcunculus frontatus. The sequence goes on from VZRV01009508.1 coordinate 270,441, forward strand.
CATCTCATTTTGAGAATTTTAACTGCTGCTTTATTTTTTTGCAAGGCATTTTAATTATTTTATTGAAAATTAATTTGCATTTCTATGCCCTGTTTTTAAAACCTGGAGGAAATAACATTGCATTTAGACACTGTTGCAAGCTGAGGTTTTAGTTGAATTTGAGGAGATTTGAAATCCTCCTTTCTTGAACAAATTAACTTTTCTCTAATTGGGAAATTCATCAAAACTGATCATTTCCAGCAACCCTTTTAGCTTCTGCTGAGTCAGCATTCCCTGGTGAAGTGCTGCTTGATCAAAAATTCTGTCGGAATTCAAAGATTTTGCTGCACCTGGATTAATTATTCCTTCTCCACTGGGAAGTCCATGGGATATGATGACCTGATGCTTGCAAGTGTTGCCATAGAAAATGTGACCAGAAGCCTTGTACTTATGGGGACAATTTCAGTTGTGTTGGTTTGTGTTAAATTTTACGGTAGCTTCGGGAAATGCACAGGCTTTCATTTAAGGAGGGATGAGCAGGTTTTAGTTTTCATAGCAGATAATTTAAAAAGTATTCTCTTGATTTCTTTGTTGACAATTATGCATCTGGGTATTAGGACTGGCAGTATATATAGCCTCCTGATGCCATTATTATATTGCTTTTAAAAATATAATCACACTTTAAAGGCAGTTCTAAAGAGATGCCTTCACTCTTTTGGCTGACTGCTGTTTTTCCTCTCCCTCTGCACATTCTCATGTAGTACCACCAGTGTCCCCTGGACAGAGACTGGGTGTTGTACCTCAGCCAGACCAGGCTCTGGCACATCTTAGTGTGGTGGTTTAAGATGTCAGTGCCCAAAACAGTGGCAGCAGAAGAGGCCAGCACCCGTGTCCCTGCTAATTCAGGATATCTATCATTGCTTGAGCCCCCTCAGCACACGCTGAAATGCTGGGCTGTGCCTGGTCATCCTGCTGGGCTATTGCAGGCTGCTCTTTTTGGTGAAAGAGAGCCAGACCCTGGAAAGCTGTCAGGTAAAACAAGTCAAAGGAGAAACTTCTTGAACTGCTGCAGCCAGATGGTCTCGAGCAGTTGCAGCAGTGCCACTGAGCATCTCCAGTGACTCCCATCAGTGGCACCCCTGGTTATCAGGAACCCAAGTGTCATGAGATTTCGCTTGTACTCAGCCACAGTCTAAGTGTGGCTGTCCTCTTTGATCCTGGGGTTTGCACAATATCCAGCAGAAAGATTTTAAATAACAAGTCTCATCAAGATTCTCAGTCTGTATTTCAGTGTGTGCTAAAGCCCACGCTAGGCTGGTGCTGTCTGTAAACCTGTTAACAAGCACTCAGAAGGGGCAGGAGGAGCAGAGGTCAGCTGATATCAGCAGCCACATCCCTCAGATCCTTTTCCTTGTTTGGAATTAGCATAGTCGGTTATGGTTTTGATCCTCCAGAATCCTCTTGTTTCCAGTTAATCAGGGAGTCCCTCCAGGGAAGGGTAATCGTGCTGATGCATCTGTGTGACTGAAGCACAACATAAAAGCCAAGTGAGTCTATGCTGTCCTTATTGGTTCTTTAAATTCAGATTCAAATGCAAAATAATCTCATGAAAATTGTTGATAGGCTCTTGCCGGTTTTTTTGGTGCATTATCACTACTGATGAGGCCAAAGGTAACCAGTGAGCGTCCTTCCCACATGAGGGAGAAGATGACTAAAATCTAACTAAACTCTGATCTCTGTTGCTCACTGTGCGATGCAGCTGAGTGCTGTTGCTCATGAGCCACACAAGGATGCAATTAGTGTAACAGCTCTTTATTATGAATGTGGCAGAACAGAATTAGAACTCAATTTACAAGTCCCCCTTTCAAACCCATTCAGCCGTTAAGGCTGCATCATCTCTCAGTTTTCCAAGGCATATAATTGATAAATGATTTCTCCCTGCACACCTCAGCTCCTCATCTTTATTCATGAACCAATTAATCTCTGTAGGACACTGTGATCATTTACATACATGGCCAATGTCACCAACCTCTGTTATTTCATTCAGGAAACAATTTTGCAGCCCGTGAAACTACCAGGAGGGGAAAATCTGGACTATGTCTAAATTTCTGTGGTTCTGGCATTTCTCCCTCATGTCATTCTCAAATATAAAAATCAGATGCTGCCTGTGCTAGAAAATGATGGATTAACCTGGGAGGAAAAAGACCTCAGCAGTGTGTTTCAACCATGGCTGACAGGTATGAGCAGAGGCTGAAAATACATGTTTCCTTGGCATTTTTGAGGACTCAGTTGTGCCAACCTATTTTATTTATTTATTTTTTAATTTTACTCTCTTTGCTAGTCAGCTCTCCTGGGTTAGCAGAGAGAAAGATGCTGTAGTGTATGCACGGTTTGGGGTAAGTGGGGAGGTGTCTGAACTGATTAAACACTTTCTTCATGAGCTTTGTTTCCTGAAGGTCTATTATAAACTACCACCCAAACAACACCTTGTCCAAGTGACTCATGTTTTCTTTTTGCCAGTACACATTGACTTATTTTCCAGTGTCTTAACAAGGAACACTTGCAAGGCAAGTTTAATGTTGGTAAACTAAGGATATCAACGAGAGTCCCAGGAGCACTCCAAGCAGAACTATTAAGCACTTGAGGAAGGTGTCCAAGTGCCACCTACAGAGAGCATTCTTTGACCAAGTTGCACGTGAATGGGTGCACACCTGTGTCCCTCTCTGTGCACATATCCAGAATGCAATTAGCCCTGGAGTAGTGATGTGTTCTGCCTGTCTCTGACTGGATCAACAGAATTTTCTTTCTTCTTTGCACTCCTTGCACTTGCTTACATATCTTGCATGGCATTTGGCAGAGATTAGAAGAGTGGACCCTTCCTTTGGGCTTTTGGAGAATGCTGGGACCTGTTTGAAAGATGTCAGGGCCTGTTTGAGGCTGCTGGTGGAGAGAAACTCCATTGAGCAAAGGTCCTGCCCTCTTTCATTCACCCCTCTCAGCTGGTGTGGTCCCCACCACCATCAGTCTGTGCAAGCAGATCCCCACTGCAGAGGCACTCGTCATCGTTCTAGAATCTGGCTCCAACCGCAAATTTGGGAAGTTGCTACAAATTTGGAAATTTTCTAGAGGCATTTGAATGCTAGGCAAGGTCTGATCACTACGTGGACAGCATCACCCCAGGTAGGTCTGAGAAGCATTACGAGACACTGAGGCCACATTTTCCTAATGCCAATTGTGATTTGACAGTGCAGCAAGCAGTGGATGTAGGACTGGTGGGCAGGGCCTGCATCCCTCCTCAGGAATCTCTGTTTCCCCTGCTGTGGCTGATTGAGCCTTTCACTGTCACGTTACTGAACCACAGGATGGTTCCACCAACGTCCGAGCAAACACCAGCCTTGAAGAGAAGGCACGGCCAGGCTGATGCTCCTAAGACTTGTCCACCACCTCTCAGACATGCAGGGTGTTCTGCTCCGGGGCTGCAAAATCAAGGGAGGGCACACTGCTGAGGGTCTGGTCAGAATATCTCCCCACATCAGTGACAAATGGACACGTGCTCTGCTGTGTTCAGTTTGCTTAACTGCAGCGAAGAACGAGGACAACTTCACAGGCTGCCAGAGGTGCCTGGCAATGGGACATTGCATTTCTGCCTGTGTGAATCAAAGCAGCACCATGCATGTGAATCACCTGCTGGGAGATTTCCTGAGTGGATGTGTGGGGCTCCTCTCTGTGCTTTATGCATTTACAGATATTCATTGCTCTATTTGCTTAGATCCTTAACAAATGCACTAAATGAGTGCCTGTCCTGAGGGAGTTCAGTGTGTCTAGGCACCACTGGTTATGTAGCTTTCTGCTCTTTTCACAAATTTCAGGCATAGCATTACCTGTGAGCACAAGGCCTGTGTGAATTCTGGCCTATCTCAGCTTTGGACAATTTGCCATGGATCTGGAATAGTAGTAGTAGTTTGCGCTCTGGGAACAAATTAGGTTTCCCATAAAGCATGGTTGCCTTTGAAAAGTTATCAAGGCACAAGAAGTAAATAAGGTGCAATGAAAAACAATGCTTTATATCTATAGTTATTTTACTTAGTGAGAATTAAGATCAGAGCTGTGTGTTACTTTCAGAGCAGCAAAGGAATTGTCAGGAGCATGACGGTTTTCCTGATGGCAGAAGAGAACCGCTACTGAGCACTGATGGACAATTTTGAAAAAAAATGAGAACATTATAACATGAGCTTGGCCCTAATTTAGAGTTTTCTGACATTAAGCCATACGAAGTCCACAGATGCCACCTTACCAGCACACAGTGCTCCCCTGATTTGTGTCCTGCTTAATGAACGGCCTCTTAGGTTTGTGGATAAACTTTAGCTCCAAAGTGGCTCACCACACAGCAGGCAATGAGAGCTAGGCATTCAGTGGTGCTCCTCTCTGCTGCTCACCTTGTCTGCTTGCCTGAAAAGTACTAGGCTTAAGTGGCTGAGCAGCCTGAAGGAAAATGCTCCCAAATTCTTGACGAGTCTGTTCTTCATATGGTGGAGGAGGCTGTCAGAAGTGGGAGAAGATAGAGAGCTGACTCTGAGCGACTCACCATATGGGTTTGCAAGATCAGAGGCACCAGGATCCATTTCTCCATCAAGCTGAAAGAAGCAGCAACGAGCACTTGCTGTACGACCAGTGCCGCTCGTGTGCTTTTTGCAGCCAGCTGACAGAGACAGGGCCCTATTTTCCAAGCAGAAGCCAAACCAAAGCTGCTGCTCATTTAGGCAGGAGTGGACACCAAGACCTGAAGTTTTTGATTAAGGCTCGTAACAGAATTAAGCTGCACTTAGAAGGACGAGTGATTTGTCAGATTGGGGTTTTGGTTCAGTTCCAGTTCTGGAGGAAATAGAAACAACCTTATCTGTACCAGAGCACAGCAGCTAGCCATACTGCTTGCTGTCCGCTTTCTAAGGCTAGAACAGACGATTTCTAGCTAGGATAGATGATTTACAAGAAGGTGTAAAATCCTCATCATACACCTAATTATTCTTTACTACACTGTAGGGGGATATTTCCTTCTGAGTCCATCTGGTGATCAGACTGTACCCTGAGGCATGTGGATTGATTGCCCTCATGGTTTTTTCTCCAAGTTAGTCTAAATGCTGATGCTTTATTTTTATTCGTATGAATGTCTAAGCCTTTTTGAAGCATTGAAAATTATGATTAATTGTGCAATGAAAATCAATAATGGAAGTGCTTACAAAGCCAGCTTGATTTGGGAGTGAATCCCAAAGACAGCTGCTTTCTCTAAGAGTGATGGAAAAAGTTCAAGGAAAGCAACAGCAAAAAATTCCAGATCCTGGTGGGTATTTTTGGTGATGTTTGTCATAGGCTTAACCCCTTCAGCACCGGCTGAGAGCTTTAATACAGGATGCTATTACCAGTTCATGAAAGCAAAACCTCAAGTACGTCAAATAAATAAGAATACTCAATTAAACAGAAATGCACTGAAAAGTGAAAATATTTATACTCCTGTACCAGAAGGCAGCTATTCCCACACCTTCGGGGCCGTGACAGATTCGTTTTTCAAGAGAGATTCCAGAAACAGGAAGATCTGAAGATCTGGTAGGTATTTCCTACAGTATCCCTGCCAACAGCACTCACTCCCTTTTGCGCACTGGCGGGGTGCTGGCGCTGTGCCAAGGGTTCAGTATCCAATTTTTTCTCCGTTTCTCAGAGGATCGCGGTGCTGGGGCTCGTGCCTGCCAGTCTCTAGAACTCCGGGTGGAGTGAGTGCCATCTCGTGGTTAGCTCTCCCTGCTGCAGAGCTGCGGGGCTGCCACTCAGCGGCGGTGTTCCCGAAAGTAGCCTGCGGGTAGAAGACTGGCAACGGAGAGAGCTGCGTGCCAGGGTGCCCGGCTGTGGCGCTGGGATGCTGAGGAGGAGGAAAAGCAGCCCCTTTCACAAAACATGATTCAAATAATACCGTATGTCACCTGGCCCCTCTCCCGAGCCTGAGGGAGAGGCAGCTTTCAGTCTCCAGGGCCCCTGAAGTCCTACGTCGTGCCTAGTGGAAATGCATGATGTATGGAAGCCTCCTCTCTCTGCCTACCTCAGCAGACTCCTCTAAAAATCCTACCCCTGTGCAAAAAGCTGAGTTGCTAAGAGCTGGTGGATGGAAAATGCCTGAAAATCCCTTCTACTCTCTGGGGATGGCAAATGCCTGCATTCATTTGGGATCAAGGGAAAAGCCATCATTCTCACCCTGGTTCTGCTGCCATTTCCAATCTGTCCTCTACTTCATCCTTCATGACTGCCAGAGTCTGGGTGAGATCATCTCCCTGAAACAAGGAACCTGAAGCAGGGCTGTCTTCAGGCAGGATTACCCAGTCCTTTCAGAGCTACACCATTTATCCGACAAAAAATGGCCCCTTCATTTTGCAAACACACACACACGTGAAACACACAATACATGGTCATCCCACCTGAGAGACGGGCTGCAGTCACAGTTTCCTCTCTTTGGTTTACCTCTGAAGGACTCCCAAGTCAATCACAATGGGAGAGCAGCTGCCTTTTCAGTGCCACCCCTCTTCTCTGGCAACAGCAGGTCCTACACCTGAAAAGAGGAGGAGTGGTGTAGGGGCCATGGCCCCATAACTCCCCATTCCTGGGCAATAAGCTGGGGTGACATCTCCACTGTATAACACTTGAGATGTTCTCCTTCTCTGCCAGCACTGGGAAATACTGGGACCAGACAGAATGGGTCTTAGGATGCTGTAGTTTTCCCATCCTGTATTAAAGACAGAGGTTCGTAAGAGGAACAGGGCAATCAGATCTGATCAGGAACAGGATCTGGCCATTACTGCAGAAACAAAGCAGCATATTTGCATTGCAGAATGCTTAAAGAAGTGAAGTTTATGGGTACCTGGGCAAAGGCAGAAGATGTTGAGCATTGCACCAAATGGGGAAATCATACTGCAAGTCCAGCCAACACAGCGTCCTGTCTTTGACAGTGTCTCAGAGTGGCATTTTCAGGAATGGCTTAAGAAACAATTCTTTCCATTCTCTGCAATCTGTGGTTTCAATAACAATATAGAAGACACATTCTCAGTGAGCCCACAGATTATTTTTACCTCCGTCCCCATTTCAACTCTAAGACACACACTGGCTAGCACATTCACTTCTAAAAGAAAGGACTACACATTTGGCTTTATAGAACATTTTATTTGGAGACTTCTCATGTCACTGAATATTGGTTCTTTATTAAGGCAGTTCTGAAGGGCTGGAGGAAAGGGAGGGGGAGAGGGAGAGAACTGAGACTGTGTCAACGGGATTGCATTAAGGCAAAATTCCCTCCTTCTGCATTTCACCACAGTAAAATCCATGTAAAGGCCAGTAAATGTCTCATGCCAAGGAAGAGATTCAGTGCAAATATATCCCACTGACTATCCACAGACAGGGCTGGGTCCTCAACAGAGGCAAACTGACAGCGCCTTGTTAGCTGCAAAGCAAAGCTGATTTAGCTCTGTTGAGGATCCCAGCCTGGACTCAGGGCAGCATTTTAGTATGTGTTTCTTATGCAAGCACAGGTATAAATGCTCTCCTGAATCAGAGCCACAGTCCCTTGAGTGCAAGTCTGTGAAGTTAACAGAGTTTAATTTTTATTGTCTACATAAATATGTCATTCTGTATCCCTTTGGTTCACTTCTCATTGTATTGCTACTAACTGAGTACATTCCCTTAGTTTCTTTAACATGGTTTTCATTTCCATCATGCTTTGCAATCTTTTTAAAGTGTATTATGACATAAAAATGAATTATCCTTTGGAGAATGTCTGTTGCAAAGGTTCCAGAGGTTGGGTGTTCTTGGAGGACCAGGCTGCAGTGTGGTTTTTCGGTGAGCAGTAATGTAATCTGTGAGTAATGCCACGGATGGCAGAGGCATAACCTGCATGGAAAAGTACTGCTCAGTTTACGTACCAGCAACACATCACAGACACCAAACACTTCTTTCTTTCCACAAGAATTTCCTCAGAGGATCTTACCATTCCAAAACTATAGTCACTACCACTTGCATTGGCTTGGGGAAACCTGTTTTGCTAATCCAGGTGCAAACTGAAAGTAAGTACGGCAGAAATGCTACCAAAAGCACAACAACATTTTCAGGCAAAAGCAGAGTATAACATTTCATAGTCCTAAAAGCTGTCTGTCACTGGATGACCTCTCACAGAAAACCCTGGTATCCATTAATGAAAGGATATGCTTAGGCCTCAGTGTTGAAAACTTATTTAGGAATATGAAATGGTTATATCTAGAAAAGTGGAAAATAAGGCAAAGAAATCAAGCACATATTACTGTTCAAAACAAAGTATTTCCTGGATACATGTGAATACATGACTTCTGTATGACCTGGAACCATGTGTAACGTTCATGCCTTAAAAGCATGAGCACCCTGCATATTTCTTTGATACAGAGAAGAGTATCCAGTTTGAAGGAATCGAAAGGGTGAATAACAGGCATCAGTGCAAGTCTTTGTGCTTTAAACTTTCTTCATGCCTTTTCCCATAAGACAAGCGAACACCGTCATGACCATTTTGGGTTTTACTTCAACCAGATCTTCTGGGAGGGCATAGACTCTTGCTCCAATTTTTCTTGCCATAGAGATGGCATATCTGCATTGCAGGGGTGGGAAAAAAAAAGGAAAAAATAAAGACAGAAATTAGTGCAGTAGCATTAATTTTCCTCCTGTTAAGTGTTTTACATGATCAATACCAGAATGGGTTTCACTGATTCACCAAAGTGAAAATTTTCTATAGGAATGTATGAGACAGGTTCATAAAGAACTACATTTCTAATAACAGGAAGAGTGCATTTCCTGATGGTTAGAGCACTGATTACCTGCAGGATGGGAGACTGCAAGTCAGATCCTGGTATGAAACATTTAATCTTCCATCCCCTGAAAGATTTTCCTCACAACCAGCCATTCTGATCTTGCTCCCCCCTCAATCTCTGAAACTCAGACTTTGCACATAAAGAAACTTGCAAGGATGGAAGCAGAAGGCTGATGTCAGTGGAGATCAGTGTTGTTGGAAATCAACATCTGGGGACTTGTTTTAGTCATACCCAGAAAGTGTGAGTTGACATTCCCATCTCCCTGCTCAGAGCCACTGGCTGTTCTCCAGGGGGTTTGTCTCTTCTCTCTATTTTTTCATTAAGAAAGCTAGAAAATCCCAGGTTCTTCCCACTTCAGAGCACATACATTTGTGAAATTTTCCCCAAAATGCAGAGACACATCGGGAACATGGGGGAATGGGTGTAGGAAGTGAGGAAAAGAACAGTAGAGGAATGAAGAAATAAAGTACAGAGAAAAGCACACATAGGACTGCAAGAAAAGAAAGAGAACAGATGGTAGGAAATGGAAGGGAAAAAGAAGAGTAGGAAAAATGTTTAGAAAAATAATGGCAGCTCTGACTGCTTTACAGTCATCCTTTTCTCCTTTGTAGTTACTGCATAGAAAAGGAGAAGTCAAACTGATGATCAGACCAGGAGGTGATCTGTGTAAGTCTGAAAGGAGAGGGAGATGCCCCCAGAATTGACTCTCTGCTAGGAAATCGTTTGCATTCAGGGAAAAAAAATCAATATCCACATCTACAGAACCAGTTTTTCAGGCATGAATCCTGTCCTCCCCTTTCTCTCTTAAATATGCCCTTGTTCCACCTGTAGGTGACTAAAGAGCTATCATGACCTCTAATCCCTGTTTTCCATGGCTCACTATTGTTGGCATTGTTCCCTGATCTCTGAAAGAATTTTTAATTTAATATGAGAAAATAGGAGCTTGTGAAGCCAAGTGATTTTAATCCTTTCAAGGGATTTATAAAGCAGGAACTACAACATTACACACTCCATTTCCATTGATAGTCTTTTTACTGCCTAACTCCTAGCCTTCATGCTTCTAACTCTGATGGTATTTCTCACTTGTGGTTGATGAGATGAGAATGACAGCAGAGCAGTTCTCAAAGGCAGAGTCAGGCAAGCCTGAGCAGGTAACTCATGCTAAATGCCACTTGGCAGAAACATACTTAGCATTATTTAGTTTCTCCTCATCATTCAGGTCCTCTGTTTTCAAGAGGTCGTACTTGATTGATCCTGGTTGAATGGCATCAATGAGATCCAGGACTGGCATGCTGGTGCTGATTTTGCTATCCTGCATAGATGAAAAATAAAATGTAATGCAAGAACAGGGTGACAGAACTCCCACAAAGCCAGAGTCTAAACTGAAGAGCAATGGACAGTTCAGTCAGATACCTTTTAGAACTTCACAGAGGGCTGCTTAGAATAATTTTTTATCTAAGGCAGACTAAGAACTCTTTCAAGGATTATTTTTTATCCAAGGGATGAAACATCATAGAATTGTTTAGGTTGGAAAAGATTTTTATGATCAAGTCCACCCTTAACCTAGCACTTCCCAGTCCACCACTAAGTCATGTCCCTAAGCATCTACACATTTTTTAAATCCTCCACTGATGGTGACCCACTTCACCGGGAAGCCTGTTCCAGGGGTTGTCAACCCTTTGAGGGAAGAAATTTCCCCTAGTATCCAATCCAAACCTCCCATGGCCATTTCCAAACTCAAGACCATTTCCTCCTATCCTGTCACTTGTTACCTGGGAGAAGACACTGACCCTCACTTGGCTACAACCCTCCTTTCAGGCAGTTGGAGAGAGTGACAAGGTCTTCCTTGAGTCTCCTTTTCTCCAGGATAAACACCCCCAGATCCCTCAGCCGCTCCTCATAGGATTTATGCTCCAGACCCTTTCCCACCTTTGTTGCCTTTTAGACACAGTCCAGCATCTCAATGTCTTTCTTGCAGTGAGGAGCCCAGAACTGGACACAGGATTGATTCAGGGTGTGGCTGAGGACAGGGGCACAATCACTGCCCTGGTACTGCTGGCCACACTATTGCTGTTACAAGCCAGGGTGCCACTGGCCTTCTTGGCCACCTGGGCACACTCTGGCTCATGTTCAGCTGCTGTTGACCAGCACCCCCAGGTCCTTTTCTGCTGGGTCACTTTGCCACTCTTCCCAAAGCCTCTAGCGCTGCCTGGGGTTGTTGTGACCCAAGCGCAGGACCGAGTCCTTGGCCTCATTGAACTTCATACAACTGGCCTTGGTCCATCTCTCCAGCCTGTCCAGATCCCTCTGCAGAGCCTTCCTGCCTTCCAGCAGATCAACATTCCCACACAACTTGGTGTCCTTCACAAACTGACTGAGGGTGCTCTTGATCCGCTTGTCCAAACCATCAATAAAGATGTTAAATGGCCCCAACACTGTGCCCTGGGGACACCACTGGTGGCCAACCATCAGCTGGATGTAACTCCGTTCACCACCACTCACTGGGCCTGGCCATCCAGTTTTTACCCAGAAAACAGTGCACCTGTCCAAATCATAAGCAGCTAGTTTCTTCAGGAAAATGTTGTGGTAAACGGTGTCAAAGGCATCACTAAAATCCAGGTAGACAACATCCACAGTCTTTCCCTCATCCATTAAGCAGGTCACCTTGTCATAGAATACAATGTCATTAAAGCAAAGATGGGGTGCAGGGCTAGTGCATTTGCTTCCTATGGGAAGATGACACTGATAGACATCTACTGATGGGAGATGTGAGGGGGACCAGCTGTGTGACTCCTGAACTCCTTACATGAAGTTTGATGGATCTGTTCTCGCCTGGTACAAACTGCTGATTTATATCCACTGAGCTCCCTAGCTTGGGAAGTGTCATAGATATGTTAGCAGAATTGGAAGCTCTCTAGAACTGGTCCATCTCTGTGTTTGTATGGTACTTAGCAAAATAGGGAAAGTACCCCTGAATGGTACTACCTGGTTATAAAAGTATTGCTACTGTTCCTTTTAACACTGTCATTTGTAATTGCTGTTGATTCATAACCAACAGCACAACAGTTCTTGCTTAATTCCAGTCATCATTCCTGTCTCCATCCTTTGATTTCCCATGAAAAATGAAATTCAAGGTGTTTCCTCTGTTGTGTTCATATCATATTTCTATTACTTTTTCACAATAAAGTCCCTTGAATAAAACTTGTGCATTTGAACAAGCTTTTAAAAGGGAATGAAAAATAATCAAGCTATGTCTTGAGCTATATAATAATGTAGAGTGTGTGTGTATATATGCATACATACATCTATATAACATCTATATAACATACACACAAACACACCAAATAAGAGATTCCTAAGCAGAGACTTCTGAAAAAACCTATACCTTGAAACTGGAGATGGTTGAATCCTTCCCGGCCGCAGTCAGCGTTTCATTGACCCAGCTGACAATGATTTCATCATTGACCTTCTCTCCACCACCAATGTCTTCAAGGATATTCAGGGTGTACCTTATGAGGGAAGCCAGGATATTTGCTCAAAGTCTGCTGTAACCTCAGAACTGTCCTGTATGTGCACAGCTTGTCTGGGATCATCCCAATGATCTGATATTCCTCTGCCTTACACACGCTCACAGTGCATATGATTTATATTATAACAGAGTAATTAATCTAAGGAGTTTAATTCATACCCAATTCCTTAATCACTGTTTTGGGAGTATTAAAAGTTTTGGTTACTTAAAATTCCTGGAAGGTCCCTTTTAATGTATCTCGTTGTAAATGACTCATTCTCATAGTGCTTAAAAAATAATCACTGACTTTAGAGATAAAAGGAATCCTTCTGCTCACCTAAGACTGACCTTCTGCATAAAAACAAGCCTGGAATATTTTGCTTATATGTCAGCATACATCTTGGAAAGATATCTCAAATTGATGGTAAGTAATCGCTCATCCCTATTTTAACTACCTTCGTGATAAACCGATACCTGTCTCTATGGTCTGAATTTAGTCTGTATTCAGTTCCTAACTACTGTGTCTCTTTACTCTCAGTTATGGTGCTCTTAAAAACAGAAACATGCCCACACAGAGAATTATATTAAAATGGGGAGAGGTACTGAGTTGTGCCCACTTCAGGGAGCAGCATACAAAACTTTTGCATCAATTCCTTGTTTCCAGGACATTGTCCCCATTCCCTGATACAGACACCTTTTAACTTCTTTGCCTCTCTTCCATGCAATAAACATTTATTCTTGCTATACATAGTGACAATATAGATATATATTGCTATAGATAGTGACAATAATAATCTTCTGCATGAGCTGACTGTAATGGCCTTGCCCACAAGATGTGCTCTGATCACATCCTTAACTGGGAGTGAGCAAAAGGTCACTCTGCCTTGGCATTTAAGTGTAAACAGAGGAGTGAGAAGGCTGCAGGCTGTACAGCCTTCTCAGTGAGAGCACCAGGACACTATTGCAATGCAAACTGAGCATACCAAAATGCTCTGAAGCTCGTGGCTGGCTGACCTACCTTCTCATCAGCTGCCAGATTAAGGCCAGCGTGAGTGTACGGTTTCCTTCATTCAGATCTTGCCCAGCAATGCCAACAAGGGAAAATTTGGCTTGATTCTTTCCCAGCTCCACTGCATAGTTGCAGTTTTCAAGCTGTTAATGTCAGGGTCAATTGGTGTGGTTCAAAAATATAAGAAAAAAAAGAAAGAAGACAAGACACTGTTACTTAAAATTCTTTGGATCACTCAGCCCAGATCCTCCTGGGCAAACAGGAACTTTGAGGCTCTATGATAATACAGCTGATTGACTACCAGCAGGCAGATCCATCCCAAAAATACTATGGTAAACAGTCAACATAGAAGAAAAGGCTATACTTCATTATCAGGGCCCGAAAAGCAGATTACCCTGGAAAATAAAAATGCATGGCTCATGGGTGTCTCCAGCATCATGGCATTGCACTGAGACAAAGGATTAGTGTCCCAGCCAATATTTTAGATTGGTTTCTCGCTCTTGTCTAGTTGGATACAATTACTCATCCAGATAGTTGGGAGAAAGCTTTGTATTTAGCAGCAACTGTGTGATCAGTTCTTGATGAATCTGATCAAGAATGCTTATCATCACTGTCTTCATTTGATGTGGAGGGCAGTGATCCAGACAGCTGCAATTAAGCTGGTGCCATGCATCTCATGGTCCAGATGCATTATAATCAGTGCCTAAAGCAGTAGCAAAAGGGATCTGCAAATATAGTTTTTAGATCCTGATGCAAAAGTTGCCAAGTCTTTTTACTTGACAAATGTTTTTCACCTGTCAACAGAGCAAGGGAGTCCAATGCATATTTCTTTTTCAGGATGAAAAATTATCCACTGGCTAAGCAAAAAAATCATTTAAGGTGCTGTACTTGGGACTGGAGAGCAACAGGAGTACCCACATTGCTGTTTGAAATTATATAGGCATTCACTGAGGATAAGGCATCACTACTGGAGATATTCCAGCTTTTTGTACCTTCTTCATGTTGCCACCCAGTTTAGGATATGGTGGTTTGTTCACCCTGTTCCAGTCTACTGGCACTTTGATCTTTTCATAGAGTTGGAAGATAACCAAGGCATCTGACAGGTCACTGAAAACAATAAAAAGGATATAGCATTGTCCAAAGAACAGAGGAAAGAGACACAACTCAACTATTAGCAGAGGCAAACTTAGTTTCCTGGGAAACACAAAGCAGCATATATTCTTATAGGGCCCAAAAGTTTTTATGTTCTTGCAAAAAACTTGCTGGCTGAATTTGTCATCTGAAGGAAGTGTAATACCTCATCTTACCTATACAAGTGATTTACACGTGGATTAACGCCAAGGGAGTTCATCCAGTTCCTAAATGTCCTTTCTTCCCTTGTCTCACCTAAAACAACAGACACATCAACCAAAGGCCGGCAGAACACAACACTGCAGTAATGTAAGTATTTTGAGAAGAAACCGTAACTCTGAATTTACAGTGCACTGAACTATGAACAGAAAGAGACACAGATTGACATGGGAAATAAGAAAGTATGGTGCACCATGTGATATTTGCGTTTTCCTGACCTTCAATGGAGCTCCAGTCAATGTCCTGGTTCTCTGGCTTATGCAGGGCAGGGTATTTGTTGAACAAGTTGGCAATGAAGGCCAGATTGAGCTTGGGGTTCCCCCGGACGACATCGGTGGCGGTGACAAACTGGCGGCAGCCGAGGCGCTCAGCCTGCTGCAGCATGCACTCGGCTCGCTGCACGTCATCCTTCTCCTGCCCAGCACAAACGGGACATCAGCCTCACCCCGCCCCAGCACTGCACCCACACCCACTTGGGGTCTCCGTGTGGTGATCTAGCTGCTAAAGCAGCTCCTTGATGGGTTTATAGGTATTCCCTTTCCCACTTTTACTAGTGGCAAGTCTATGTTTTCAAATGGGCTTTGCCTACGATACAACCATCTCACTATATTGCTTTTACAGCCATACGCCATATAAAATGTGATGGTTTGATGAAATTTACAGATAAATGTATTTAAATACACTTGTTACATGCTAGTAGTTTATCAGTGTGATTAAATGGTTGCTGAAGTTTCAGAGTTAATATCTAACAAAAATCCAAACACATAATTTAATTCTTTGAAAGCTTTGATTTCTGAAACACAAGATCATGTTGCAATGCGAGAAAGAGTTTGCCGGTTCTGACATCCCAGTGCAGCCCCGTGTTGCCCAGCAATACAAGCAACAGACAGAAGATATCGGCATTTACTCCAAACTTATCTCATCTTACCCTTAATCCTGACATGTCAATAGTAATAGCTGGAATGCCTTCTTCATCTCCCTTGGGGGCAACTTGGTTCAGCAAATGGTAATAAGCTCTTGAGTCCTGTGACAGACAGAGAAATTAAAGGGAAGAAAAATTACATCTAAAGCTCAGCCTTTGCATGCCAGTGCTCCCCTGAACAATGTGCCTGCATGCTTCATTTTCATTACATCGATCACTGGGCTACATAATTAAATTAATTAAGCTGGAAGCACTTAGCAATTTCTACTTTATGCTGTGTTTGCCAGATCTATTTCTTCCCTGAGCCAATATATATGTGCTGCTGACCGCCCAACACAAGAGACAAAAAGGCTTTGAGTTGCACTTAGAGAAAGGACAACAACAGCAACAAAAAGATATCAGAATTTACTTAATCTGAACATAAAATTAGAGGTAAGAAAATGCATACCTTTATAATGCTGTAGAAGTCAGGCTGCTGAGCATTTAAGAAAAGAAAATGCAGAAGGAGAAAGCAGATGTTTAAAGTGGATTTCAAAGCAAGGCTGGAACAGTTGTGGAAGAGAAAGCATAGTTTTCAAGGACAGAAGATAAAACTGACCACAGTATCAGCATTTTTCAGGCAAAAGGGCGGGAACGAGACAAGGATTTAACATGTTGTGTCTTTGATCTTTTGTGAAATACAACACTGCTTCCATACGTGAAAAATATTAACTCACTTCAAAAATAGCTCAAAGAACTGAAAATAAAGCTACACGTTAATGTCTAGGGACTTGACTAACTAGCACAACTGATGATCTTCAAAATATAAAGCAGACTACCTGAATTATTTTAAATTTTTTACATCTGCATTACTATGCACCATACCTAGAAAGTGGTTATTTACAGCAGAAGTGAGGTGGGGAGACAGACTTAGTTAGAGAATGTCTGTAAACACTGAAATCTTGTAAATGTGTGTCTTACATGGCACTGTAAACACCAGAATTGCAATTTAGCTTTCAATTGTAGATAGGATTTAATCAGTTGCACCATAGTCTTTTTGGCCAGCACACAGAAAGGTGGGAAAGACTCCATTCCCTTCCCTTTTCATGGATATTCTCCAGTCACCTCCACCCTGTGAACCAAAAATCTGTTACAATAAAAATTGTAGTGTTAAATGTGACTCTCTACCCCTCCTGTTGCCTTTCCTGGCGTTTTTTTTCTGTGTTTCAGTTAAATGCTTGTGCTTATGCTTCAGTCCCTAGTGAAGCCTATGATCAGGTACCTCTGGAGCCGGACTTTTCCCATGCTATTCTGGGAGCAGGCAAGTCAAGTCATGGCTGGTGAGATTGGTGTGCTGGCCAGCCCCTGGCTTTCTTGTAAGCTAGCTCAGATACCCTCCCTTATACACCCCCTGCATCTCTGGGATGCTGGCTGGGCCTCACACTGGGTTTTAGTGTCTGAAATTCATCAGTGGGCACCACTGAGGTTCAGATACGTCTGTCTGGGAATGACGAAGGTCCTACAAAGAAAGCTCTGTGGAAATCTGCACCTGCAAGCCCATGAGGTCCCAAGTATGTGAAATAATGCTGCACAGACTCCAGACCCACCCTTGCAAGTGCCTCCCAGTCTAGCTGTAGTATTTTGAATAGTCCCACTGAATTAAAACTCGCGGATAAATGCATTCAGGGCTATAGCAAAGGTTGGGACGGAGGAGCACATAGCCTAGGAGAAGGAAAGATCAGGTGGGGGAATTGGAAGAGCCCAATCATCTTTCTCTACATGTTTGAATAAGGTCCAGGCCTTTCCAAACCGAAGTCAGGTCAAGAGTTATTTAAGGACATTTGGGAAGGAGGAGAGCAATAGAGGCAAGGAACTGAAAATACAGTGTCCATATGCCCTGTCCAAAGCCAGCAGCCATTCCTTCCCTAGGCTATTGGTGTGCTGAGGCTGGCAGTGATGACTGGGAGGTCAGGAGGAAGAGGAGGAATACTACTGAGTGCGAAGGCAAACCCCAGTAAAAGCATTTTATGTACCCAGCTCCATGTGCTTGACAGAGCAGTCTCAGCTGCTTGGATTGTTTCAGTGCACAGTCCCTGTGTGGACGACAGAAATCTGGGGGTAGAGCTGCTGTTCTGCTTTTGTTGGTCAGTATTACTCATACCTTGATGTCTGAGCTGAAGTTGTTGACTTTGTTGCATCCTGCATTTTCCAGGTGATAGTTTGCCCATCTCAGCAGCAGGTCCTCTGGAGACAACTTCATCAGATCCTCCAGGCTCTCTCCTTCTCTCAGAAGAGCAATCAAGGCTATGCAGTAAAAAAAATGAAAAATAATAATGTGAATATTTGTTGAGGAAAATGTATAACTGTTTTCTCTATTTTACATTTTCCTATCCTAGTTTCTAAGTGTGAGTGGCCAAAATGTTGCCAAAATTCAAGCTGGATTACCCTCTTTTGTTTAAAACCACTACCCCTTTTGCATTTGCAACAGGCCCTGCTAAGAAGTTTGTCATCATCTTTCTCATATGCCCCTTTAGGTACGGGAGGGCTGCAATAAGGTCTCCCTGAAACCTTCTCATCCCCAGGCTGAACAATCCCAGCTCCCTAAGCCCCAAAACTCTGAGCCTTTCTGTGGCCTTCCTCAAGACCCACTCCAGCAGCTCCAAGTCTTTCCTGTGCTGAGAAGTCCAGAGCTGGACGCAGTGATGCAGAGCACAGGGGCAAGCCTGGAATGAAAATATGGACACAGACTTTCTGCAGCTTAGATGAAAGAAATCTCAGTGATCTTCACACTGAAACTGGATGCACACAGGCATTCTGGAATACTTGCACATGACCTCATGGGCTTGTGGGCCAGTAGGGTTAAATTGTCTGTCAATTGAGGAGATACCCTATTTATATAGAAAAATTAATACTATGTTCATAAGAGGAGGAACAGGCAGGATGGGAGGATTGACCCTTGCAAATGCAGTGTGTTCAGCTGATCTTTGGAGCATGAAAGGCTTTAGAACAAGTCTTGAAAAGAAGAACTAACACGGAGACTAATTATTAACGTGGCAAAAAGGGAGAGTGTGTTACAGTGCTCTGATTTTCTTCCAATATCTTTTGTGAATCCTTGAAAGAATTATGGATTGGCTACATAAAGGAAACAGTGGACACATACCATAAGTGGAGTTACATAGATAATTTGATACAGGGTGCAAAACTTGACCAGAGGGGGATAAAAGAAGCATTTTAAAATAGACAGAGGATTTTATGAAGAGAATAGTGTTAACACTGAGAGAAGGCTGGAAGAAGGATTCTTGTAGAGTTGATCGTGGATTGATTTTTGGATTAATGTTTTCTCCTTTTTCTTGCATCAATTATCTTGGCACAAATACTTGCAATGTGCTAAAAATGTGAAGATGATATTCACTAGGTGGCAGAGTCAATACAGAGGACGATCAGGAAATCAGACAGAACGAACTGGATGACAGTAATAAAAATGGAATGCAATTTAATAGTGCCATGTTCGAAGATGTTCACTGGGGAATTAATATGAATAACTGCTATTAGCTAAAAGCTTATACGAACCAAGGAGGAGAACTTGAGTGTATTAGATGTCTTCTAAGCTACTCTGAGCCACCATTTGATATGACCAGGGGAAAATCCAGCATGATATTAAGTGCATCCCAGGTAATTCCCATAGAGGTTGGGATGTATTACTGCCTTGATATCATATGCTTATGAAAGTTCATTGGAAGTACAGGGTCCCATGTTCAAGAAAGGAAATACCAGAAAGGAAATACCAGAAAGGAAAAAACTAGCAAATAAGCCAGGCAAGGCTACCTACAAAGGAATGGGAACTGGTGACTCTGGCAATGAAAGGGATAGAAATGTGACAGGGGTGAGGCAGAAACTGGAGGAAAGAAGTGTCACTGTTGGGTGAGGGACTATCCAGAGGTATGGGGAACAAAGCAGCAAGATCAGGTGCTGTGTGGACTGCATGTACATCCACAGCCTTCATGCTGAAGTTATTTCATGGAGAATTTTGGCATTGGTGAGACACATCTTGGAATGCTGTGTCCAGTTTCTGGCTCCCCAATACAAGAGAGACACTGACAAGCTGAAGTGAGTTTAGTGGAAGAACACGAAAATGTTTGGATGGGAGTTTGTGATATAAGGGAAGAGGATGAGAAAACTGGGTTTGTTTAGCCTGGAAAGAGGTTTGAGAGGAGAGCAAGTATTGTCTTCAACCATTATAGAGGGGCCAGATCTGCATGTTTCCAGTGTGCACAGCAAAAGGATGAGGAGCTGTGGACACAAGGTGCTGGAAGGGAAATTCCAACTAAATATAAGAAAAAAAAATCAGATCACGAGTGGTTGGGCTCTGGAACAGGCTGCCCAGAAAACACTGGAAAAGGCTCTGAGCAATCTCATCTGACCTTAAGATGTTGTACTGCTGAAAGCAGGTAGCTGCATGGCTGAGTCAGATCTCCAGGGTGCACCTCCAGAGGTTCCTTCCAGCCTAAATTATTCTATGATTCTATAATTATGATTTCACAAAGAAAGAGGAGACGTTTGGCAATCAAGAGCAAGAAAGAGCCAAACTTCCTTAATGCAGATTTCCTTATCCCAGATTTAGTGCCAAAACACCAATGTACTTGGATGTAGACCACTATTCCTGACCCAACAAACATGAAAAGGCTCTGAACACACAAGTCTACAGAAAGCCTTGGACTTTTGAGTGCTGAAACTTGTGAAAAGCAAGGAAAACTAGACCAGTCAAGAAAACAGACAACAAATACTTGAAGAAAAAAATTAAAATCAAGATTTTTCTTTTTTTAAAGAGGTTTGTCCTAAAGACTATGCAGTGATAACAGTGGAGCACTGAAAGGAAGAGCCATACGTACCTTCATTCCTGCTGATCTCTATGTCGGCAAAGAGTCCAATTTTGATGACTTGCCATAAAAGACCCAGAACCAGGTAAGGTTTCCCTTCTTTTAAGTCTTCAGCTCCAATGTTAACAACATGGCACCCGATGGCTGAAGCAGAGTTCAGGGCCAGGTTCAGATTTTCCTAGGGAAAGATGAGAACTTCTGAGTGATGCAGAACTTGAGAGCTGAGGCTACAGGAAGGGGGCACAGCCAAAATGAGTGAAATCTGCATGCAGCTTCACTGTAAATGCATTTACGTACATAGAACCATGTCTTTCCTGAGGCAGTGCTCCAGGTGGGGTCTCACCAGAGTGGAGTAAAGGGACAGAACAACCTCCCTTGACCTGCTGGCCACAGTTCTTTTGATGCAGCCCAGGATACATGTCTGGCCACAGGGAGCAGGGGAATGCAGACTCTCCTGGGGATTACAGGTACATTCTGGGTCTCAACACAAAGACAGAAAGGTCGTCTTTTTGGCAGAGGTGGCAAATGGCATGTCACAAGGTACTGGAGCCCAGAGCATACATCTACATTCACAGTGATGTCCTGGCTCAATCCTGGTTACCAATGCCAGGCTCTCCCTAGAGCTTACGCTGAAGCTCATGCTCAAGTACAGACGTAGCTTCAGCATGGAGAAAACTCTCCTCTGCTCAGTCCTGCACACATGGAGGAAGAAAGGAGCTACAACTCAATCAACTGGCAAGTATTCCAGGTCTGGCTCTCCCTAAGCACTGTGCAAAAGCCCTGACACCTAAGATACAAGTAAGTTGCTAGCTGGCAGTGTTTACAAAGAGCACACTGTCCCAGGAATCAGTATGAATAAACCTGATGAGTTTTTAACCTTGCAGTTCAGCCAAGGTTGCAACTGGTAAAATCAGCTATTTTCTTTTTGAACTTTGGAGTATGGACTCCTGGTTTGGGAGTGTGCAGAGGAAACTGAGGGATTCAGTGACTTGCAGTGACAGGCAGAAACCAAGAGATATTTCAGGAACATTATGTTCCTTTGCCGTTTCCTGTCCATTTAAAATAAAGAGAATAAGAAAATCTGATCCTCAGGTCTACACTATGCAAAAAGGTGACGTGGTAAACAGAGGGCAAGTAAAGCAGGCAAAGAAGCCTGGAAAATATAATTGATCACACAGATTTGCAATTTTTCACATGAATTTCAGCACTGCTAGCATGACAGGGAGATCTGATTAGATACAAAATGCAGAGAGAGTCAGTGTAAATTCTCATAAGCTAGAAAAATTGGACCATTTCAAATTAATCACCTTTTCTCCAGCAGACAGCTATAAAAGGGTTAAGTTAAAGTGGAAGCTATATTGATCAAATCATGTCTACATGTGACAGGGATTGATCTGAGCTGCATCATTAAGTTATGCTGCTGACCAAAATGATTAGAACTGAAAAATGTGGTATACAGCATAAAAATCCAATTTAATGGCTTCTGAGCTTACTTGAGTCTGGCTAATGTTCCATCAAATCAGAGTAGCTGAGGGCTAAACTGGGTTAGGTTCATATCTATTCCATAAATCTATTTATATTCTGTACCAGGTACATAGATGTTGTTCATATAAAAATATCTGTCTACATACTGCTGTGTGAGAAACACAATAAACTTTAAGTAGGTGAAAATTAACACCTTTTTGTCCAATTTCTAAATCATATACATGTGCATGTAATAGAAATAAAGGCAGGATTCAGTATTCAAGGTAAAAAATTGGCTTTTAAAAGGCAGGCAAAGGCTATGGTCCCATTTCAGGCCTCTTGTACACCATGGTACTTCCAGGGTCACAGTCAATATTTTGGTGAGGACATCAGACTGCAACAATCACAGTTGTGAGTTCAAGTCCATTGTCATGCCTTAAAAGAAGGATTCAGCCTTCTGAGAGCTACTCCAGCTGCAGTTGGTCATTGTATTGTCTATTTGCTCTTGCATTCATATGGCATCTATCACTAACTATTTAAAGCTCTGATCCGGTAAACATTATTCATTGTGTTTGGTTAGTCAGGTTGCCCATATGTTTGGAAAGAAATGTAAATATAAGTCTTTGTGGTTTCATGACATGGACCTGTGCATCTCTCTGAGCCACAAACAACTTTGACTGACCATATTGGGCAGAACCAGCCTTTCCTCTAAGTGATTACACGAAAGCATCCTAAGCGGAAAAGCAAAGAATTTTGCTGTGTTTTAGTACCTGTATTGTGAAGGGTGTGAGTTTCTTTTTGTTGATTGTTCTCTCATCAATGGTATCTGGCACTGAAAAGTTGATCATCTTACTGGAAATAAAAGAAAAAAAACCCCAAGAAATACACTAAGCTACATGTGCACAAAATA
Organism: Falcunculus frontatus; assembly: GCA_013398115.1. Lineage (NCBI taxonomy): Eukaryota > Metazoa > Chordata > Aves > Passeriformes > Falcunculus > Falcunculus frontatus. The sequence continues at coordinate 293,306 of VZRV01009508.1, forward strand.
CAGGTATAGCTTTTGTCTCTACATTGCAGAACAAGTCTAAGAGCTGGAGAGTTACTTAACAAATATAGATAATCACCCTCTGCTTCTACATATACACACAGAGGCACACACTCAATATCTGAGCAATTATTTTGGGCTACATACATATTGTGCTGTGGGTGTGAAGCCGAGAATGCCACAAGGTGAAGTTTATTGTGGGAGAAGTTTATTGTGCAGAAAATGTCTGTGGAAGCACTCACTATTTTGTGCCGCTTGTGTGAAACACCAAAAGTCCCTGGGCAAAAATAAAACCAAGCAGCTCCTCAAATTTCACTGACTTCATCTAATTGTAAGTGTCTAGAGGCAAGGAAAAATTCTCATTAAACATGAAATATGCTTTATATTTTTGAAGATAAAAGAAGCAAAAAACCCTAGTATTATTAAGGCCCTGAGTCTGCAAACGCTCCTGAGCTTAATGTAAATTCAGCAGCTTCTGTTTAAAAAGAAATGTGAATTTTTGCAGACTCATGGTTCCCATTTGTGAGAAAGAAAGGTATTATTTACCAAAGCACTATGCCATCACCGACAGCCTGGAAGAGGTCATCTGTTTCTGGATTCATTGGCACCACGTGCTTGCAGTCAGGGTCCTTCTCAAGGGCTTTGTTAATCCAGTTGACAAAGGCATATTTTTCTTCCTCTGTGGACACAATGTCAAATCCATCCATTTGCTGTGCAGTACCTCTCCCATAATTTTACTTACAAAGGCAGAACTCCTGGGGGAGCCTTTCCCACCAGTGTGACTGATCAACAAAACCCTGCGTGAAAGAGGCTCTCAGGAGACATGCAAACGAGCTGAGGACAGCAATGGGCTTGAGCTGGTTAATACTGCTTCAGTACCCCTTCCCACTCACTGGGGTTGCCTGGGTCATGAGGGCAGGCATATTACAGAGACTGGTAATGAAGTTCATGTGATTCACATGTATGGTGCAGATGCTAAGCTCTGCAAGGAGTAATTTGTGCTTTCACCATAATTTGAATGCATTGTTGTACCACTCTGCTAAAGAGAAATCCCACATAACTTCAAATAATTCTGTACTGTACATTGCACCCTCTTCATGTGGAATATCTAGGAAAGCCTGGCCAGGACTGGACTCTGACAAAGAGCATTCAGAGGGTAATGGGCAAATGTTGCCTGTAGTTCAACAGGGCTGTAGCATAGCTGTCCTATACCAGCAGCAGCTCACACGGGCCCCAATAGCTCAGAGGAGGTGCCCTCTGGGATGAAGGTGGATGAAGTCCTTGGAAGCATCCTCTGTTCTCCCTTGCCAGAGAGAGTCATTCCCCTGCTCTTGCCCCTGGAGAAGACAGCCAAGGATAGGACCTCCTCCCCATGGAACTGCTTCAGAGCGGGCTGTGCCCACGAGGCAACAAAAGCAACCAACTTTCAGCTTGGAGAAACACACTGGGAGAAGAGCCCTGATGGGGTTGTGTCCTCCATGAGAAAAAGCCAGGAATCTGGTTGCAAGGGGAGTTTACAGAATGAGTGCCTGGTAAAACGTATGGGGAAATGGGTTATCAGCAGTGGAGAACCTGTGCCTTGCCTCCCTGGTGGGCAGGGACAGCAGTGGGCAGGTGTTTGTGCTGCTGCAGCTGTGGCTCACTTGCTGCTATCAGTGTGGGACAGCTGCACCTACCTGAGTACGAGTGTTGTGTGCCAGCACTGGACTGCTCTGACGTCCCCCCGATAGCACAGATCCCCTCCTTCTTGTTGATTTGCTTTCGGAATGACTTAGCAACATCATCACTCTTCAGGCCTTGGAAAATCTTTCAAGCATGAGAGAAGATTTTAGAATTTTGGAGAATTAAACCAAGCTAAAACAGTGAGCTCTTGGGCCAGGAGACACATTCTCTCGGCTTCATAAAAAGGGCTTGAGTATTTTCAGTGGGTTTCAGTGTACAATCAGTGTATCTGCTGAGGTACAACAGGACTATACTCAGCTTTTATGCTTTCAAATGAGGAAACAAAGATCAGCTAAGTAATAGAAATGTTACTTTGGAGCAGAGCAGTTTGGGTCTGAAGAAAGAGCAAGTAAAAACCTACTTCTCCATCCCAAGGGAAATTCCATTGTTTTAGCATTTGCTTTTGATCCATTTCAGATCAGGAAAAGAAGTATTTTCATTAAAAAATTACCCGTGAAGTTTTCCGTTTCAATCTGCTTAAACTTTTTGTAATCATCTAGCCAGAACATCATCTTTTTGCGGCATAGAACTGAAAAACTTTATCTTGCTGCATCAACCAGACTGAAAGATATGACATCCATGCAATAAGCAGCTGTATTCACATAACTTGTCCCAGTTAACTGCAGGATTTCTAGTTTGGTTACCTTCTGCTTTCAATTTTTCCAGTAAGGAGACTCACTGGATTAATGAGGTGCCCATGAGACCCTGTGCTTGTGCCTCTGCTGTGCCCTGGGGATCACCTTGAGTGACTGAAGTAAATAACATCTTACTTACTGAAATAAATTCATCAAAACTGATCCTGCCATTCCCCGTGGTTGTCAGACTCTGAATGAGCTCTCTGGCTTTATATCCTGGGAGAGGGAGATTGGCAGCCTTCAGCACCTCTGTTAAATCATTGGCATCGATGAAGCCGTTCCCGCTGATATCTGCAAAGATTAAAGCAAACTTTTACATTCTACATCAGCCCAGTGACATTTTCTGCACATAAAGGCTGTTTTTATTTTACCCAAGGAAAGGTACATCATATATAGATTGGTTGTCTTGAAATCTGGTATTTTCAATTGCTTTGGTATTATTCACACCCAAGAAAAAATTACAATCACCTTTTAACAAGCAAAAAGTCACAGTGATGAATTTCTATTTTTAGACCTACAAATATCTTAACAAAGCCAGGTTTAAATGGATATAATTGCCATTGCAAGGTTTACACATTGACAAATGTGATCTATAGAGGAAGCATCCTGTCTACAGAACACTTAAAGAAAACAAAGTTGATACAATACACATGTGCACTTATTCACAGATATAATTTGTGATTTTGGCCTGTTTTCTGCATCTTATAACATCAGAAGTAGGCTGGAACTGCATATGGTCATCCTCAAAATAAAAACTTCTGTGTTTCTCTGTGATGGTGCTAACATGAATAGCCTTGCTGAGCTTTCTGCAAGATCCAGGGTAGTATTTGATGAGAAGATCACCAATGCAGGTTCATAGTCCTTTATTCAGCAATTACTGAAAAACTCCACAGATAAAAAGCAAACTGAGTTTATCAAGTGTAGAGTTTCCGTTAAAACACTATGGTTCTGACATAGACAAATGTATATATCGTTATATCTGGTTATTTATATTTGGCTTTTAAGTATCTGTGTCTTTCTTTTTCTGCAGGCTCCTTTTTCTCATCCTGGAGGCTGAGGTGATTTCAAAGCAGTGTGTGCTGGTTTCCTGCATAGTAAGTTGCAATTTGAGTCACTTGTTGCATGCTCCAAAAAGGCACTCAGCTCTCAGCATCAGTAGCACGGATTAATACAGATTGCAAAGAGCATCCTATCCATTTCACCATGACATACAACAAAAGGATCTGGACTTGGAAATGTCTGGGGGAGGAACAAGAGCTGGAATCCTTCCAGCATTTGGGGGAGCAACCAGATCTAGTGGAAGGTGTCCTTGCCCATGGTAGCGGGGTAGGAACTAGATCATCTTTAAGGTCCCTTCCAAGCCAAACCATGCTAAGATGCTGTGATTTGCCTTGCCAGTGCGTTGCGTGTACGGGACACTCAGAGAGACCGGATTTTTAAGATTGCCAGCCTAGACTTCTGTGTGATCAGAAATCAAACAACCACCACCTGAATCAGCAAGGACAACTGATTAGTGCATAATTCAGGTAGGCTGATAGATCTGCTGATAAAAGTTAAGTGAGCTGTGAGAAGCACAAAGACCTTTTCTTAGAATTCGGGTAGACAGTGATGGGTCTGTGTGACTTTAAAGGAGACAAATCAGATGAGATGTTTAAAGGTTTGGAAATAAAACAGACAGTAGAAATATGGGGCTTGAAAGGTCATTGTGAAGGGATTACAAATTTTTTATCCATTTGCACATTTGTCCTCTCCACACTCTTCCTTCCCATAGGGAATACTCAATTTACATTAAAATAAAACCTTTTTGCCTTCCACATAATTTGTCATGAATAAACAATATTCTTGGGAAAACACTTGAGAATATTTCCAACATGGTTTGCTGTGAGCTTCTGAGGTTTTTTTGTAAATCCTGCTGGAGCCCCAACCTCCCCCTCTGTAAGAGGCCAGTGCTCTGCAGCGAGCTGATGTGGTTTCATCTGGGAGGCCTGCAGTGGCAGGAAAAGGTTTTTCTGTGGTTGCTGTGACACAACAGATTGCTGCTGGAGCAAACTCCATCTCCTCACACCTGGTCAGTCAGAACATGAGAAAGAGCCTGCCACAGGTTCACACTTCAGCGGTGCCTTTCCTATTGGCTGTACTCACCAACTTTGCTGAAAGCCTCGTGGAGCTCTGCCATCTCTTCCTCCGAGAAGTGAGCTGTCGACGCCATTTCTTACTTCTCTGAGTGGCAGGTCTGCAAGAAGAAGACACTTGTTTTCATTTGGTGCTTTTTTGGGCTTGCAATTGTGATGAAACACAGAGGTTTTTACTTGGGTTTTCAAAGTCCTGGAGCAGCTCGCCGTAGCTGAAAAGGCAGCTCCTCTCTATATGCTGAAATCAAGTGAAGAGATAAAATCCCATGTAGATGAGATACAATTCTATGTCCCTCCTGTTGTTTTGCCAGGCCCTGCTCAAAATTCCAATAGTTTTATTTATACTAATTTAAGTGGAATTAAATCCTACCTCTGCTAACTCTTGTTTCTCATGGAGAAAACAGACTAAATTGTGCTGGTTCTTGTTATTCCCCCTTGGAAACACAATTCACCAGCCATTTCTTCAGCAGCTCTGGCAGAGAAGCAGCAGCCCTGGGTGCTTCCCAGGGCTCTGGGCTGGAGCCAGAGCCCCAGGGGACATTTGCACCACTTACCTTTGGGTACCTAATGAGGAGGCTGCTCACCCTTACAAGGTGGAGGGATGGAGAGAAGCTCCTTCACAAGGTGTTCAGAGCACCAGGTGTGGTTTCCCAAAAGTCAGCTACTTCGCTCCCTGGATATGTGGTGAGTTTAAGGATTTTCCTCCCAAGGTCTAAGTTAGTGCCTGAGGTTGGTTGGCTTTAGGAATGTGTGGCCAGAAGGAGTTTTCCTGTCTTTCCTCTCATCAAAGATATAAAACAGGAGGAAGGATTAGACTTTCACTTTATAGGCAATTTTCTTAATAACCAGAAAGGGAAAGTTCACTTCCTTTTATCGCATCATTAAATACACTGCCAGAAGATGCACATTATACCCATCTGCTTTTTCATGCACCTACTGTCCCTTGCACCTATTCATGAGGAAACTGTTCAGGAGACAGACTATCTATTATTCTATATTTGTGAGAATGACTCTAGTGTCCTATGTCTCTTTAAGTATTAATTAACCAAACAACTATTTAAACAGAATGGATTGGAAACCCGAGTTGATCCTGGGAAGTGGTTGCTGTAGCTGATGCCATGATGTTTTTTGCTTTTTATATATATCCCCTCTATATACTCTTTTGTATAACTTTTATGTATTCTTAAGGGCCTTTTAGCCCACATACTTCTAATTCTTCAGGTTTGATAACTAGCATAGGCCCAGTATTCCGTTAAGCAAGGAGACCAAACATCCTGGAAGGCTCAGACACCAAGGCCTTCTCTGGAACACATTTTGTAAACTAAGATAGGCATGTCCAGGGGGGGAGGTTCCTCGGGGAGGGGGGTTCACTCAGCCTCCCATTGGGGAATCTTTGATGAATACGCTAATTGGTAAAACCTATAATTTTATACTCAAACTATTGTGTGTGTGCATTTCGGGGGTACCCACGGGGGAGCATTTTGGTGTGCATTTGGCGTGCTCCACCTGGACGGAGTGCACCAAGGATCCTTAAAATAAATACCAAGGTAAAATCCCTTTTTCCATTCTAACCGTGTTCGGCTCTTGATTTTAAGACCAAGAAAAGGCATCATAGCTACAGTGTTCAAATGAGGAAAAAAACCAGAAATATGCCATTCCCAAACTAAAATTAACACTGCATAATTTAAAAAAAAAATACAGATTTGCTATAGCCCTCTGTAAAAACACAGAGTTATGTACAGCCTGTCTGTGGCTCTCCTGAACTCATGCACTGATTCCTCATGCCTGTGAAAACCACTATGGACATGGCTTTGAAATAGCCCAAAAGCAATCTCATGTGGTTAACTTGTTGTCTGTTGTCTCCCAGTAGTATCTCCCCTTTTCTGCCTAATCACTGTGGTTTTAGGATGAGGACAGCAATAAAAAAAATCTGTTCATTCATTCCAACCTTCATAAATAGAGAAATGCAGCAGAATCCATAATGCCATTGCTCTCGCAGTTGGTTCTAACCACCATATTTTCAGACTTTAAAAACCCCCATGACCCACTAGCAATGTGGGTTATGTATATTAGGGTAAAATTAGATCCACAGTCTTCTCCCAGTCTGTTCTGGTATCTTTCCTGCCTCTGATTCCGCACTGATTCTGTTACTTGCTGCGTATTTTTACAAATTGTGGGTTAACTAAAATGCACCTGGGCACATGAAAATCTTACACTACCAGCCAGAAAATCCATATTCCACTGCAAGATCATTCCTTCTAGTCTAGTCACTTGATCAAGCAATATAATTTGCAACACAACTTTTAATAGCATTAAGACTGTTCTAGGCTTAAGAGGTAGGAAACACCACAGGTTGTTGCCTATAACATTACTTTTGCAAAGTAGCCTTGAGAAAAAAGTATCACCAACATAAAATGGACTCATCTTGATTGCATGAGAAGTTATGACCTCTGATATGTCACTAAGTAATCTGTTAAATACAGAGAATCCTATTAGTAGTACATATGTTTACATATGTGGACATTTATACTAATAATACATAATAGGATGAAGGGCTTTGCTGTAATGACCCCTTTTGACATCTTCTTTAGGTCAGTATTATCCACTCTGTTGTGAAGGTAACTACACTTAGCTGAGCAATCAGATGCATCTCACGTGCACACCGAGAACAAGGACTGGTCCTCCATCACCTGAGGGGTGGCTGTCCTCAATTGACAGAAGGATGGTTCACCATCCCCAGTGCAAACTGAAAACACTTTGGGCATCCCATCAAGAGGGCATCCAACAATCCTGGGTGAATAGTCCAATTCCTGGTAGCTCACAAGGCATTGTAAGCACACAGTGCACTGTTCTGCTCCAAACTGTTTGCAAAACCCGTATGACCAGGCAGATGCAGAGAAAAAAATGCAGAGGATGATATAAGAACAAAGGAGAATATGTGGATGAGCAATGATGATAAGCAATGCGAACAAGTTGAAAGAGCTCCTTTGAAGGGAACATTTGTTGAGGAGCCATCTGAGGGAGGAGTAAAAAGAAAATTAGCTGGTGAGAACCAGGCAATGGCTTTGGGCAAAGCGATGTATGGCCAGAAGCAAAGAGAAAAGCTGGGCAGGGGAGAGGTTTGGCAGGACAGAGGGGAGTTTGGTACAGACTGAATGCAAACAGCTTAGCTGTCAGCACAAAGGAGATGCTGAAGATGAGGAGCAGCTGGGAGGAAAGATCTTGAACTCGGTGTGATGGAAGATCAGTGAAAGAACTGAAGTGTCTTAGGGAGAATGAGGTGAAAGCACGTGCTTGGATGCTGAGACAGGATGCAGAGGAGGGAGGGGAAGACAGCTCCCTGGGTCAGAGCAAGAAAGGCAGTGGAACTGCCAACAAGGTAATAAACATTCAGAAGGAAGATAAAACAGTCCCTGAGACAGTCTGAGATTCAGATGGCTTCAGGACATCCGGATTACAACATTGCCTGGCAGTGACACTTCATTTTTGTTTGCTAAGCAGTATAAACCCACTATTGCAAAAGCAAAACATAAAGTTGTGCCAATGCACTCTTTCCTTCTCAGAAGACAGCTGAGTTACAGGTTAGTGTGAAAAAGGGAAGAGATTCTCACCTAAGCTGCTGAGAATTGAAGCAAATTGTATCAAAAGAGCCTCTAACAAAGCACTCCCTTCCCTGACATCATTTCCAAGCCAATGTGTGACAGCCGTGCCCTAAAGCCTCCTTTTATTTGACCTTATCCTCAGAAGAACCTATGACCACACTGATGTTTTAAGAGATCTAATAACAAACTATTTTCAGACTGGATTATAAAGGAAGAACTAAAATAATCTTAAACCTGAACATTATTGCTAAATTGAAACACAGTGATATTGATGTTCTTGCATTTCTTTTCGATTTTGAAGCCATAGTTGGAGGAGCTGCCTTGTGATGCATTGCTTGGCAAAGTGTGCACCCACCATGCAATATAAATAATAAATGGCAAGGCCATTAAAATCTCAAAGTTTCCAAGACTTTTATTAAATGGTTACCTTGTTTCATACTTTTCTCCACTGCTGCAGTGTTTAAGCTTTGTTGCAAGCAAGGCAATGAAAACTTTGAAGATGGGAAATGGCACTTTATAAATAGACACAAAGTTGTACCTTCTCCCAAAACAAAAAAGCAAATTTCATGGGACGTTACCTTTCACAAACATATTTAGTGAGGAACAACTTAACCGTGAATTTGGTGTCAAGATAGTAAAAAAAACTACTAATATTTACTCCCTTTCTACCATCAGGGCTTTGCTTTGTTAAGGCACTAGTACTTTGCTAATTATATGATAACTTTCTAGCTGTTGGAGAGTGACATGACACATGTTCCCTGGCATATATAAATTTACTGCTATCTTCTCTTCAAACTTGTTTATTTTTTTCTGAAAATGATGAAGCAAGAGGCACTCGCTGTTGCAAAACACAGCTGTTAGAGTTGCATGGGGCAGTGTGAGACTGTCCCCCGACACACAAAAACCCCGGCCTTTTACTTTACCAGAGCTCATAGCTCTAGCACCTTTTCTCTTTCTTATCTCACTCACAAATTCAAATTCCCAAGTCCAGCTTTCTGTAAGGGTTGGGGAATACTTCCCCAGCTCTTTTCTGCATTAGACTTTCCCTCCCAGCCGACATCATAGAGGCACCCCCAGCAATCCTCCCCCAAGGCACAGCCTGCTCTGGATCATGCCACCTGCAGGCAGGATTAAGAGAAGGGGCCTTAGAATTGTGCAGAAACTCTTGTGATAGATCTGAAGCATCATGAAGGCCAGAAAAATACAAGGGAAAACAAGAGTATCTCAGACATATTCGATCTTTGTCCCATATTTATTGCACCTTTGCATACCTGCCCATCCCTGGTCATTCATCTGAACATCCCTGATAGGATATTCCTGCCCAGAAATATTTCCCTCCACCTTTCTCTCATAAGACACCACACATAAGTCCATATATCCATATGCATTTCTGTTCAAATGATTTGTCTCAGCTGATTTCCTACAGTGTGGAAGGGCTGAGGAGGAGACGAGAAGATTTTTGAGTTAGATTCTGATACTTTCCTTCTGGAGACAAGTTTTTGCCATTTTCATTGTCACTAAAGGGTGAGAAAAAGAGAAATTACATGGTAGATCTCATGTTGAAAGAAGAATCAATGCTACAAAACTACAGCAGTGTGGCCTAGAAGTTCCTCAATTTGAAAGTTTCGTCTTGTGCTCATCAGCAAAAACCTTCAACTAAAATGTAGCAGGAAAAGTCATCTTGTTGACAATCAGCCAAACGTGTTCTTTTGCATAATCCAGAATAGTGTATCTCTCAATTAAACTTCACAGTCTTAGCTTACTTGCTACTATCATGCTTCTCTCTCATATATTTATTATTACCTGCTGTTTCTCTTACAGTTCTGATCAAAATAATGTGCTTATATCCCTGCACCAGCAGGGTGATCCATACTGCACCCACAGAAAAACAGCATAGTGGCTTTAATTCTAAATTAAAGTGAGCTGCCAGTGATTATTTGCAGTGATAGCTCTGGGGTATCCACCTTCTTAGACAAACAAACAATCCCATCGATGTCCTTTATTCTCGTTTGGTGTCACAGCTTCCAGGCAGATTGAGTGGATATTTTTTAGTGACAGCTTTTTTTTCTGCTCAGGATGTAAGATAAAAGCTGGAGTCCATATACCTCTTCTGTGCTGGTGAGGTACTCAGACAGCTGCTCACCATGGCTGACAGTATCAGCAAACACAAACAGGTTTGGAACTGCATGCCAATTAGACACATTTCTTACACAACAACTTTGAAAATAATTTAAGAAGCACAAACTGCAACATTTTCAAACACATGAGCTGGTTTATTAAAAAAAAAGTTCATTTTCCATGTTGTCCACGTAGGGGTATGACACTCTCCCTACTAATAACTATAGATGAATAAGAGTAATTTTTTAATTTCCTCAAAGATGCTGAGCTAAATTTTAAAGTCAACAGAAACATACTTGGCTCTGTTAGCAATGGGTAACTTGGATCACAGTACCTTCAGTATGGGTGGGATCTTGCTGTTTAAATCAGCATTCAAGAGAGTCTTTCCGAAGTTATGGTACATTACAAAGATTCATGATTTAGCCCACAATAAATGACAATCTTTGCCTCAAAGGCTTTTTAAAAGGCTGGCATCTACAACAGCAAATCTCACCATGTAGGCAGGCAGTGGGATTATTATGGTGCTGCACTTCATCTATTTTTTTTCTTATACAATTTGAAAAAAAATACAGAGAAAAGACATTTATCACTGTTCAGAAAGAACACAGTGATGCTCATGAGTTATTTTCTTAATGTTCCATTTTTTAAAGGACCTTATTTGTCAATGTGATGCCTGAGTCCTAAATCAAATACTGGTCAACAGGGCTTAGGAAGGGAAAATCCACAGGGTCTGGAAAGAGATGGAGATCTCTTTCCAATATACCACTCAGTGACAGGGAGGGCTAATCCTTCAAGGAAATTAAGACATTGAAAAAGCAGAGCTCTGAACCTATAAATACTCCCCTTGTGTGTCTTTTATCTGTCAGATACATCCTACTAGGGAAACAACATATATGTGTATATTATTTTTCAATTAGAGTCTGTAGAATTCTTCTTTAAAAAAAAAAGTAGATCCAGTATACTACACTTCTTGTTGGGTCACTTATCTTTCCCATCTCTTTATCAACACAGGCCAGCTAGCTTTAAAGTGAAAACAGTTTTCCACAGATAAAGGAACATTTTGATTCTCAAACTGACAAACAGCTTCAGTCACTCAACAGCTGTCCCATTTCGCATGGAAAGCCCTGTCTCACCCAGTTCCATCTTCACTAACAAAGGTGGGGGAAGACGAGAGCATCTGCAGGGGCTCCTTTGGATATGGGTACGAGAAGCTATCCCAGCTCTGCTCCATCACGACTCAGGTGGTGGATGGGCATAAAACCCCAGACAGACAGATAAAATCTTCTCTTCTTACTCCTGCGTACTTCAGCCTGACAGCAAGAGGTCAGGTCACAAAGTACTGCCTCAGTCCCAAATGTCCTGTGGAAGCCTGGTAACTGATGCAAGGACAGGAGAAGACGGCCTGTGCTTCCAGCTCGTTTTCAGGAAAACAATTCCTCTGTGCATGGAAAATATTAAAAACACATTCCAGCTGTAAAAATGAGGTTCTTAGATACAAACACATATTTGCATTTGACTGCTTCCACAAGGATTTACGGATCTGCTGCTGTCACTCCCATGCCAGGAGTTGAATTCTGTCCTCAGTTTTGCAGGACACCTCAGTGATTTCAGCAGTGACCAGGCCCTTCCACCCACAAAATCAGATCAGAAAAAGGAGAGCACACCTTAACATAGCCCTCCTCACCAGCTATGCTGCTGCTTGGACCCCCATCCTGCAATGGTGCTGTGCTGGGAGTTGTAGTGTGCAGTGGGGAACCCAAGCAGGACCTGGAGCAGCAGAAGGCACAGTCTCCTGCTCCCCTTTCCTCAGAAGAATGATTCGGCTTTATGGCATGGTCCCCAAGCCTTGTCACTGGGCATCTCTCTCATAGCTCTCACATGCCACTCTCCTGCCCAAGGGCACAGCCTCCATGTCCAGGATACCCTACTTGTTTCACCAAGGGACAGGAATTTATTTCCCATCCTACAGCTTTCCCCTTGGATAACTGCAAAAATGCACAGAGCATCCAACAGAACCTCCAGTACTCCACCCTGCAGCACCTAAATACTGTTTCAGATTTTTTCCTAAGAACTTTTAATTTTGATAAATATTTTATATTTTGTATCAACATTTCACTGGAGTCTGCTGTTTTGCATGAAGGGGCTGAGTATGAAAATGAGCTACATTTCTGAATGCACTGTACTCCCCTGATCTCCCCCATCTCCTTCCTTCCCCTTTACTCAAGCTCTTCCTCGTTCTTTCATGCTTTATAAAAAACATATGGTGATCACTTTTACAGTAGGTTCTCTATCAAGATAATTCTGCTCCAAGCTACACAGCTGTGTTTTAAGCTGCTCAAAACTGAAACCAGAAAGAAACAGGGTCAAAAAAATTGACAGCAAAATACAAGACAATGGAGTGTGTGGCAGGTTCTCTGAGCAAGAGAAGAAAAGCAACACCACTAGATTTGTTTTAAGTACAAACATTTTATAACCATAATAATATTCAGTCCAAACAGTCACTCAGTTTCAGCTGAGGAAGCAGATTCAAAACCAGTAATATAATACATCCCTTTTTTGACATATAGAGTGAACACTGTCTTCAGCTTCTGAGCTAAGTAAATCTGGACCTTATGGTCAGGATTGAAGCAGAAACCCCCGCTCATGTTACCAGCAAGCAGGCAGGTACTTCCCAGTCCCTCCTGGCTCTAGCATCACTTCTCAATGGAGTTTCCCATCATAGAGGGGGTTTCCACACCTCTTGTCTACTCATGAGATCTTCCCCAGCTCAGGAGGCCAGACTGTTCCCATGTGACAGGCAAGAGCGGAGGCAGGTGAAACATGCTGGAGTTTCTCTACAGGAGGGGTTTCAGGGTGTGATCTGCTTTTATCAAGATGATCAAACCCCATCTGCTGAGCAGCATGCTGCATTTGCTAGAGGTCATCTTCACTGGACACCTGTAGCAGCATGAGATCAGTCAGCCAACCTGGTCTATGTCTTCAGTTGTGATAACAAAGACCTTTGGTTCCATTGGGTCAGTGTTCAAACCAAATCCATGTGCCAAGGAAATCACTATATGACAAAACTAGCAAGGTTACTGCTCTTACAGAGAAGACAGTTAAGCCTGGAGACTCCTGTTCACAATACTACCACCTAAAATATTTGTAGATATTTGCAAGTCACAATTCATCTACAGCCTGAGCTGAAATCCCGAAGAAGACAAGGGACAAGCCTGACCAGATTCATCAGTCAAGATCTTAAAAGGCAAATATAACATTAGGACCACCTCATATCACTATTTTTAAAGCAGAAGTCCCTATTACAATCAGGCTCCACGATGAATCAGTTTTATTTATCCACTGGCAAGTAAAATTACACTTCTAAAAGCCTAACAGGCAGCAGATTACATTGTAAGCACTACGAGCCAAAATACATTATCTTTATGAATCAGTGTTTTTCATCACTGGAATTAAAATTACCTTCATACATGGATTCAGTCTGCAATCTAAATAATGGCTTCTTACTTTATCATGCCCTTCCAAGCCAATGCCAACCCCAAGACTACCATTCTACTCAGCCAAAAACCACTCTGCCCAATTAAATCCATCAAACACTTTCCTGAAGGTCAGTAGAAATGCTGTGCACAAGACTACTCAAAAATGATTCACACTAATACAGAACCTGCTCTGTTTTTTCATGGCGACCACAATTTCCTGTGCAGTTAAACTGCTGGTATGCTCAGTGAGAGCAGCTTGCCAAAAACCCACCAGATGCTGTGATCTTACCTCCTGGGCTCAAGCAGTGGGTCCAAACTGTCAGAGCAACAAACAGCTCAGCAGCTGCAAATTCAACAGAAAGGGCAGAACTTCTTAAACAAACCAGACGTCTCGTAGGGTGGAGGAACTGCAAAGCAGCTGTCACTGCGTGACACGGAAACTCTTCTGCAGTGCAAGTAGGCAAGCCCAAGAGTGCAAGCCCACGACTGAGCCCAGAGAGGGAAGTGAGTAGTGACACCACACCGTGACAAACACCACACATGAAATAGATTTTGTCTTTATAAGGAAATGGAACATTCTTTGGTCTACCTCTTCACCTCAATAACCTATTGAGCACTGCTTTGCACTGCTTCCTCTTGCTTCTGCTCTCGCTCACGGAGCACACGCGTGTCAAAACGCCTCCTCTCTTTGCTGGTAAGTGCAGCCACGTTTGAGGCATGGAACTGAAAGGTCTGCAGTGCCACCTCTTATACCAGGCAGGGCTGGCTGCCAAGCCAGGCTGGGGCAGAGCCAGGCATGGAAACTCCCCAGCATCTCCGCACAACCTCTGTCAACGTTTGACTGCCCTCTCCGTGAAAACTTTTTCCGTGCAAGTGGTTGGAATTTCCTTTGATGCAACTTGTGACCTTTTCATTCTCAGCGCTCACCACTGACAAAAGGCTGGCTCCATCTTCTCTATAAGCTCTGATTAGCTTGGTGTAGGTATCAAGATCCCTCTCAGCCTTCTCCTCTCCAGGCTGAGCACTCTCTCCCTGTTCTCTGATCTGTTGTGCTCCATCCCAGTACCATCCTCATGTCTCCCTACAGTTTGTCCAAGCCTTTATTGAACAGGGGAGCCTGAAAAAGGACACCATGCTCCTCACACCACCTCACAACTGACACAGATTTCAAGGACACATTTCCCAATGCACTGAGGGTCACATGTAAAAGCGCTTGATGGATGGAAATATAAACTATCTTTCAAACACTGATGATGCAGCATTGCAGAAGACTTCTACCTCTGAAAACAGGCAGGTGAAAAAATTACCAAACTGTATGTCTTTAATGAAAAAGCTGTCATTCACAGTTCACCAGGCCAGCTGGACCATCAGCTACATGCTGTTGTAAAGAGGTTCAAGAAAGCCCTCTCATGAGCAAATCTCCATAATTAAGTTCCATCCTTGAAGCACACATACATTTGCTCTATTCAGAAGTATGTTGAAACATGTTCCATTTTTGATTACTTACTTCTATTTAAAAAATACTTCCTCTATGGTATTTGATTATTTGATAGGCTGTGCCACAGCTCCTCTTCTTTGTTTTCTAGGATATTTTACACCAGCCTGATGGTTTTCCCCAGCTTTTTTCTTACAGACCTTTTCCAAATACTTAATTACTTTTGTCGGTCTCCATGACATCCCATTAAATGCTGCAATGCCTTTTCTGAGATAAAGAAGAGGGCACCAAACGGATGTGTGCTCTAAATCTAATATCTTACTTGCACAGGAAAACTGGGGTGGGTGTTTCTTTACCAGATGTTTGCTTAACACTCTTAGCATCCTCTCTTGAGTTGTTACAGCTTATGCAGAAGGTAGGCGAGTGACTCAGAGTTTCCACCCTGCCGTATGGTATTTTATATTCACATGACCTAGACTGAGCTCAATACTGTGTCCTCAGCACTGATTCAACACCAGCACATTCCATAGGCACCAGCTGTGCTAAAGAAGTGTTCAAACAAGCTTGGAAATACAAGGGCAGCAAGGATGAAATTTAAACTATGATGGATTTATGAGGCAGAAAAAACAAAAGATATATTTGCCACGTGGATCATGAATCGCTTTTTCTACCTCATTTCAAGACCTGCTGTAGTGTCACTATATATACCTGATAATGCTGTCTCACCAAATATTATTAAACTTAGATAGTCTTTAGACACAACCCCAGCTGAAGCCCTGTCATGACACACTATTTAAACCCTGCACTGCGCATCCTTGAAGCATCACACAAATAACAGTTTTATTGGGCAGCACTGAAACACATTTAAGTGGGACGGTGTGATAATTACCTCCCACTTGTACCTGGTTAACTTGTACCTATGTGGTGGTCGTTTCTGATATTGCTGACAATGTATGATTCCAGGAGAGTGATCTCTCTAAAGCAATTTCTTAAACAGGGCAGGATACTGCAGGATGCCACTATCGTATTGGTTTCCTCGAAGGGTGTTGAATTGTAACTCTTCAATATAAATAGCTTGTATTTTGCCACAAAGTATGCTTATGGCTAGGAACAGGCCAACTGGTGTTAGGACAGGCTGTACTGTGGCACTGAGTTAAATGTCCATTACTGTCCCACTTCAGAAAAACAACACACTTGACCTACAGCTTCAGTCTTAGGGCCAAAATATCAATGCAGCTGCTTTGAGATCTTTGTGCATGAAAGGTAAGAGAGTTAAAGGAGAGGTGGTCCTCCAATTACAGGAAAAGACATTAGGAAATATCAAAGATGATTGTCAATAAATTAAGCACCATAAATTAGCATGCACTGTGTCCAATCACTTGCAGAGGGACGACTACAATTATTAACAGACCATGCCCCTGAGACACAGCTCAAAAGGTCAAAACCAATCTTTTTCCCCCTGTTGTCACCACTACAACACTTCAAAAGTCTTGCCCCTTATTGTCCCTGTGCCTGAAGGACCTTTCTTTCCACGTACCTTTAGCAGTGCTGACACTCACCCTGCTGCCTGTGTAATGCAGTCACACTTCACTGCAGATCAGCCAGACTGTGTCACCACAGGCTTCAAACCCTTCCACGACTTTTCTCCTCCTCTCTTCTGTCCCTGAGTCAGCCCCACAGCTCTGAGTGACAGAGCACTTTCACTTCAACCTCCCCACCTGCCAATGGGCTCTCTCACCTTCCTCCCCTTCACCCCCAGGGTACTTTGAGGAGCCTTGGGAAGGGCAGTAAAAGCCTGTGTTCTCCTGCCACGAGGCTTGAATGTTTCTTAGCAAGGTGACAACCCAAAAAGCATGCAGGAACCAGTAATCCCACTTCCACCAATGAATGGGAATTATATTTGAAGGATCTGGAGCATCTGCCTAAGAAGAGGTCCAGCAGCTTCATCTGACTTGGCAGTACTGTGTTCTGGCAGCCAGGAGGGGGTTTGCAGGGATCCCCAACTGAGGAGGGAGCTGGGGTCTGCTGTAGATGAGTAGTTTCCTTAGGGGCACTAGGAAGTGTATTCCTGTGGTGGCCTTTCCTGGCACACCCACCTCTTGGCTCTCACATTTGCAACTGCCCACTGCAATCTCCCAAGACCTTTGCCTTCCTGCAGGCTGCTTCCGCTTCAGGAAATTGCTTTCTCCAGAAGCCATTACTTTGCAAAATCACACTCATATAATGCAACATCTTCCTTGCCACAGCTGATACGGTCACAGGTTGTAGACATGCCCTCTATCCAAGAACATCCACAGGATGGGAAGAGCGTGGTAGGGAGCAGAGTGGGAACTGCAGCATAGATCTTCCAAGCTGAATGAAAGCTTCCTGTGGACCTTGCAAAGTGTCTTTGATTTAATGACAGCACGATTTTTAATTAACCGTTTGAGGGGAACACCTTGGTCCATGAAAAACTAGGGCAAATCAAAATAATGGAAATTATTTTAAAATTATCCCCCTTGAACAAATAATATCTTGCTCATATATAAGTACAGAGGACCTGATCTAATTCCCACTACAGTTTGATGCTATCTGAATTGCACCTTTATTTTGTGTGACTCTGTCCTAGTTCCTATTAAAGTCACCGACACTTCCTGTAACCACTAGTGATTTAGGCACTGAACCGCCTCTGAATTTGGACCCTGAGAACTTCAATGCTGTTGAAAGGTAAACGAGTCTTTGTGAAGCAGGAGTCATTACTCTGATGGCATGTGCTCAGGTGCAAGTTGGTAATTTGACCCACTGCTGGGTCTGTGTTAGCAGTGTACCCTGAAATGCCACCTGTGATCTCTGCAGGAGAGAGAATACTACAGACTGGGGGCTTTGCAGAATGCATGTGAAACTCAGACCTTTTACACTGTGTTCTTCCTGCATTATATATGCCAGAAAAAGCCTTGAGAATGCAAAGCAGTGCTGGATGATCCCACTGAACCTGTCACAACATGGATACTGGGGTCTCTTGGGGGTGGAATTACGATAAAATGAAATATCTCTTGGTGCAAGAAGAGCATCTCACTCTTTGTCTAAATCTGTTCATGTAGGAAGGAGTGGGGCAGATCTACCCCTGCCAGAGCTTTTCCTCCAGCTGGAGTCTGCCACCGTGCCCTCCCTCCCTGAGAAACATGGTCTCCGGCCCCCATTCAACCACCACACTCCATGGCAGGAGTCACCAACCCCCGTGGGCCTCTTGTGAGGGCATTCCCAGTGGCACCCTGCACAGCTGCTGCATGGAAGGAGGAAGGCAGTCAGGATGGAGGGTGATGGCCCATGCCATGCACACAGGTGTGAATGAAGGGAAACCTCTGCCACACAGAAAATACGGCAGCCTCGAGTGCCCATCAGCAACAAGACATTTACTCTTGGTCAGGGAGGGACACCAGGCTTGCATACTGGCAAGGCTGGAGAAAGAGGAATGTAGAAAGAAGTTCTGTCGTGCTGAAAAGCACGTTTTGGTAGGGTAATTCTCAGATGAGCAGCTCTCCAAACCTCATCCTTTTCCCTGGATCTGGGCACAGGAACGACCAGAAGAATAATGGCCTGTTGGTTTATGATTTCACATGCTCGTGCAACTTTCGGTTTCCAAGCCCTAAACTCTGAAACCTGTCTTAGAGTCTTGTAAAGAAATCTTTATTTCAGTTTTACTACAACCCGACTTACCCGTGAATCAAGATGAGCCACAAAAATCAAATAAGCTATGAGTAGACTGATTTCACAAAGCAAAGCAAAAGGCCACTTCTAACTAGGGGATACAACCTGCAACCAGCCCAGAAAGATTTACAGTCCCCAAAACCTGTGTGCAGGAGGGTTTCAATAGAACAGCCCCCACTGGCAAAGGAGGGGACAGGGCCACAACTGATTGCTGGTCTTGGAGCTGGTTGTTCCCTCAGTAGAAGTAGCCAAATATCCCTGTGAAACAAAAAGCAGACAGCTCTGAGGCCACGGATGACCTCTGAGCAGTTAGATTTGTTACCAAATTCCCCAAACCATTTGTTTCAAAGAGATCTCCTGCACAGAAGTGACTGAGTGGGTCTGAAAGTTTTGCTTATGGCTCAGTCTCAGGCCCTCGCAGAGAGCTTAGCCTTACTTAAAACTCATAAGGCACAAGATTAATTTCCTGCAAGCAGTCTGAACTTTGAAGGAGAGGCATTTAAGCAAGTGAAAAATGAAATAGCAGGGAAAAAACACCCTGTAAAATAAAAGCAATGATAAATAAATAACAGGAATGTGTACACCCCACTTCAAATTTAATAGGCTACGCCCAACCATGAATTATTGATCAAAACCATCCATTTGCTGCAATGGGGAGTACTAGTGAAATATTAATAACAGTGCATGAGCTAATCTTAGGTTTTACTTGGTGGGAGAGTGACAAGAAGAGGTTGGAGAAGCCTGGCCCCTGTTAGCTCCCAGGTCTGGCTGCAGTGGGAGAAGGGCACACCTCCAAGTGTGCAAGTCCCACATTTCCAGCAGAGACTGGCAGTGACTCTCCCAGCTCATAAATCCATTCCCAGATGGATATGGGTCTACAGGTGTCGTTCATGGAGGCTGCTGCAACAATACTGTCTATCCTGTTTTGGTAGTCCTACAAAGAAAACCAGAGTCTTGGTTAGACCCTAACTCAGTCCAATGTGTTTCCTAGTTTTCCTGGTTTTCTTTCAGAAAATAATTCAACTTTGTGATGGGAGGAAATACAAGAAAACGTGACTTTGGTGGGTCAGCTGGCCAGAGGCTTACAGAAGTAAAAAGCATGGAGAAACAGATGGAAAAAAAATTATTTTTAATTATACTTATTATGCCACTTATTTTTGCAAAACTGTGAGGAAACAAAGTAATGATTTTTGAGAATCTGGATCTGGCAGAAGCTGACTCATGGTTAACCAACCTTCTCATGTGCTTTCAGCCTCAATCTCACTCAATTTCTGGTGAGCAGACCATAGTTGGCTTTGACAGAGTAGCAGAATGGGCTTCCCCAGGGCCCCTGCCCTGCCCAGAATGTGGGTGCAGGGCTCTGCAGCATCCCCAGGGTGGCTGTCATAGCCAAGACAAAGCTGTTCTGCTGCAAGCTCAGGCACTGCCAGCCCACTGCCAGAATTTCAAGTATCTGTCTTCTGCTGCAAACCATGGCAGGAAAAAAACCCCCATGATTACAAATTACACTGCTCTCCTGAACAGCAGGCAGTTTTTTGCCAAGAAAAGAATAATTAAATTTCCTGTGGATCCAGATGAAAGTTTGCACACAAATACCTGTAGGACTGAACAAAATGTCATGTGCCCAGGGGTTCACCCACATATGTGCCATCTTGAACACTCTGACTTTATAGGGTCTGACTTTATAGATTTTTAAATGTTAGAAATTTTACATCCTAGCCCGTTTGCTCTGTGTTTAGCTCATTTTTCTTCTTTTTCTTCTCAGCTTTTTAAAAAGCTATATTCCTGTATATCTTCCTCTTTCTTTGGCAGGTTTCCCTTTATTATCTCATTTTTCATTTGCACATTTTCTCTTTTTTTTCCCCGCTTTTCCATCTACCTCTTGTCATTTCCTCACTCCTACCCTAGCAGTTTCTGCTTGCTTGCTCTCAAGCTTTGAAGCCAGCATTCCTCATAAAACTTGCAAGGGTGTTCAGACTGGAATCTCCACTTCTTGTTTGCAGCCTCTCACATGCAAGCCTGGCCCCAAGTTTTGCACTGGAACCGCTGCTCAGAAACACTTACAAGCAGTTATTAGTTCCCTGTCAGGAGGGGAAATTTTGCATAACCCAGAAGGAACTTGCTGGGTTTCTACAGTACATCCAAAAAAAAGTATTTCCCCCTACACCACTGAACCAAAGGGGGTTTTTTCCAGCCTTGCCACGGCTGTGTTTGCAGAGCCAGTCCTGCTTCTGGAGCTGCATCAGGGGGACCTGTCATCCTCCTGCAGGTGAAGGGTGAAAGCCAGCACTAGGTTGTCCATGCCCTGAGCTGGGTGTCAGCCTTTTGCTCAGGAGGAATGGGTCCTGCATCTACTGAAGTAGAAGGAAGACAAAAAAAAGATTGCATGGGTTTTCTCTGGTGGAGGCATCATATGGAAATCAAACACAGGAGGGATCGCTCTACAACTGAATGAAAGGAGGCTCCAGCCACGCTGGGGGCAATCTCTTCTCTCAAGTAACAAGTGACAGGACAAGAGTAAGTGGCCTCAGGTTGTGCCAGGGGAGGTTAATATCAGTTATTAGGAAAAATTTCTTCCCTAGACAGGAACAGGCTGCTTAGGGAAGTGGTTGAGTCACCATCCCTGGAGGTATTCAAAAGATGTGTAGATGTGGCACTAAGGGACATGATTTAGTGGTGAACTTGTCAGTGCTTGGTTTACTGTTGGACTTAATGTTATCTTAAGGGTCTATTCCAATCCAAGTGATTCTGTGATTCTATTATTCTATTATTCTGTGATCTGAGGTCAAGTTTTCACAAAGGTCCTGAATCCAACAAACTCTTACGTGTCACATCTCTATTTTTGTAAAGGAATGTGAACAAATCTAGTCCTCATAATGTTTTCACATAGTGATTAACTAGACTTCTGAGTCAGAACTTGTATTTGGGATTAATCTCTTCCATGACATATATAAATTAAAAATCCAAGAGGAAAAACCTTGGGAAGGGGGAAACATTGTCCCCTCTAGCAGTGACGAACACTGATTATAGCTGGCACCACAAAAAACCACTTATGATTCCTTCATATTTTCAGTATCAGCATTGCTTATCTCAAGTAAGCAAAAAAAAAGCTTTTCCTTGAATTTTTGTTTTGGTTTTTTTTAATTCATCTTCCTGGTAGAACACCTTCCCCTCCTACTGGTTGGCGTTGATATTTCTTGGAAGATCCACTGAGATAAGGCTAGAAAAGATGTGAATAGACCCTGCAAAGCAACTGAAGGGTATCCACCCAAAGGCATGCTCCTGTTCTCAAAGTCTCTCTCTATAGAGCAGTAGCCAGGCTTTGACAGTAATGGTGGCCAAGACACACCCGAGTGAAAGTTTGAGGCAGCCTGGACAAGTTTTGGCAAACAACACATTGAGCACCTAAGAATATAGTCAGGAAGACCCTTGATATTGGGATAGTTGTTAAGTTAGAAATCCTACAGAAGGCAAATGTTTTAAAAGAGAATACCGGACTGTAATTTTGCTCACTGCTAGAAATGGAAGAGTTTTGAGGGAGCACAGAGAGACGGAAGATCCACCACTGGAAAACAAGAACCACGATGAAGTGTCACACATGTGTCAGGTGGCACGAGTTTGATCCCAGAGATGCTGCTTGTGTTGCTCCCTGTGGGTATCATCCAGGAGCTGCCTGCACCACGAGGCAACAGGCAGAGCACACCCACAAACAAGCAGAGGAGTTCCTCGTTTCTGCATCCTCGCTTAGCTGCTCCATTTTCTGTGCTGCTGTGGCCAATGCACACTGAAAGCTAATGAGGCAAAAGCATCAGGTGTGTTTTCAAATGTCAGAAGACTCAAAAAAGCCCCTAAACAACTGTTCTTGAAAAAGAGAACAAAACTTTAGCTGGAGTGTTATCTAAAACATAAGCTGAAACAAACATTAATTGCTCTTTTGACAAAGTGTCCAAGAGGCACAGGGCAAACTGAAATGTTAAACAATTCAGTAGCAAACACAAACTCCAAACTGTATTGATCTTGTGTGTGTGTGTGTCGGTGGCATCAGGAATTTAGAAACCAAGGCCTTCCAGGAGAGAGGTTAAACTTGCTTTTGCTTGTTTAATGCTCCTTCAGGCATTTCTGTGTCTTTGGCCACCTGGTGAGTTATGAGCTTCACATGAGCAACAATGAGTTTCTGACAGGACAGGAACTCTAAATCCTTTTCTAAGCATTACTCTGGAAAGTATCTAAGGTTTAGGTTTAACTAAGTATGTTCTTCAGCTCTTCACGGTATTACATATTACCTGACTGAGCAGTTGTGTAACGAAATATCCATTTTAGCTACCAGAAACACTGGACAGAAACACTGAACTATAGCAGAGCCAGGCAAAGACCTCACACCGAAGAAAATTCCACCAGTTTGCCTGGTTCTCCTCTCTCCTATGCACGTGAGCTGTTCCTGCAACCGCAACAGAAAGAGGAAGAAAAACTGGGGTCTAGCTCTGGTGGCTTGCAACAAACCCATCAAACCCATCCCCCACAAACCCATCTCTTCCTGACTCCCTTCTCAGAGAAGTAAGACTCACCATGCTCCTGTGCAGCACACTGACACTGTAATGCATCCCCAGCTGCACAGGCACACTCTGGCTTGAAAATCCTATTTAAACAAGAGGGTTTGCAGGTGCCTTTGCAAAGACTAGATTTAGTTTTTGTTTACATTTCCACACCAGTCTCAGCCATATGTTGCAATCTCTGTTTCCTCCATTGCTGAAGAGCTGTTGCCTTTAATTGCAAAAGTAAATGTACTTCCATATCCCAGTGGGATTTCAGCACTGTGGGCTTTCTCTGCTTAAAGCCCAGAGACACCTTTGCCAAATTAATTTCTGGACACAGCACTGTGAGGACAGCAGACACGAGAACCATGATGCTACAGCTACTCTATGCCCAAGGGAATGTTCCTTCAGTGAATGCAAGAGATATAGACTCATGAATGAGAAAGAAATTACTGCGCATTTACTAAGATCCCACACACCAGCTGCTCTGCAGCCTGGCATCAAAACTTCATGGCCTCCCTTCCCAGCACACAGACACCTTTCAAACCCCAGATTTTACCAAAGGACATACTTTCAGCAGGTCTTCCTACCTGCCCCTGCAAAATAAGTCAGCATTTAAGCAAAGGCTTCTGGTTGGCATCAAAAGAAGCATCAATGGAGGTGATACTCACCCTCTACTCGCTGTTATGAGACCCCTACCCGGGCTGCTTCAGCTCTGGAGCTGGGACCCCTACATTAGGACACGAACCTGGAGGAACAAATCCACAGGAGGGCCACATAGAAGATCAGAGGGCTGGAGCACCTCTCCTATGAAGACAGGCTGAAAGAATTGGGGTTGTTCAGCCCGGAGAAGAGAAGGCTCCAGGGAGACTTTGTAGCAGCCTTCCAGCACTTAATGGGGCTTACAAAACAGCTGGAGAGGGAATTTTCACAATTGCATGCTTTAAGATGAAAGAGGATGGGTTTAGAGTAGATATTAGGAAGAAACTAATTACTGTTGGGGTGGTGTGCCCCTGGCACAAGCTGCCCAGAGAAGCTGTGGATGCCCCATCCCTGGCAGTGTTCCAGGCCAGGCTGGATGGGACTTTGAGCAACCTGGTCTAGTGGAAGGTGTCCCTGCCCATAGCAGGGGACATTGGAACAAGATGATGTTTAAATGTCCCATCCAACCCAAACTATTCCACGAGTCTCTCTGAAATTTCTGGGACAATTCCACTGCATAGATTCTGTGTACCCGGGCCAACACAAGAGAGCCCTCAAATCTCACCACAAGAAAGTCTCTGAGAGGAAGGGTAAGAGGATAAATACAGCCCAGATACATGGTGGTCACAGCCTAAGGGGACAACTCTCTTGCAGCTACTAGGATTTCTGGTTACCATTGGTTGCACAAACCCATTTAAACATATGCCTGTAGACAGTGAAGGCACAATAGTGCAGAAATTCTGAGATTCTGAGAAATATTTGAGTCTGCTTAAAGTAGCTAGCTCAACTGAGCTGCTGCTGACTTATCTATTCTACTTCTCCCATTAAAAAAAAAAAAAGGACACTTCTAAAACATTTGTCCAAAAGAGACCTCTCACTGTTTGAAATAGTGGTCTAACTGTTGGTTGGTTGTTCCTCTTCTGACTTTCTGCTTGTCTGTCTTGGGCATGTAATTCTGAAAGTGGATGTTGACAAAGTCTGGACATTGGGATTCAGATAAGAACTGCAGACATAGGCAAATACTTGGGCACTCACAGCTTTGCAGCAAGGGCAGGCAGCAGGGGTTATCTGAAGACCAGTGTAAAATGACAGTCTTCATCTAAGGGCTGCTTTTGAATTTGCTTGAAATTTTTTTTCTCACCTATGTGTGTAGCATTCACACAAAATTACTGGGGCTCATTGGTATATCACAGCATTAAGACTGCACTGCCTTTTTAACTGAATGAATGCCCAAAATAAAAAGAAGGAAGGAGAAGGATGCTATTTGTTAAAAAAAAAATGTGATTAATATTAACAAATATTTTGATTCCTTCTGATAGTAGAAACCAGAAGTAAAATGTGTCATCTGTCCTGTTACTTACAGGAGATGGAAGGTGGGTCTAAGGGAGCTCTGGTAAGGACATTTTCTCTCTCTAATTGACTACAAATCCCCTCCTCATTTTCTGGGAAGTATCTCTCCTTTGGTACCTCTTTTATGACCTAGCAGTGTCTCTGAGGCAAACAGACAATGCAAGAACTGTGTTTGGAACATATGAATAAAGAAACTGATTATTGCCTCATCATGTAAAACATTTACCATTATCAAGAAGCAAATTGTGCAAAATAGTATTTTTCTCCTGCAGAACTTTTTAAATTATTTGTCCCAAATGCCTGGTGCATACTGACACCTCCAATACTACCCAAACCCCAGGCTTCCCACTGACACACATATTCAAAGACAGTTTCTTTTCAAAGAAATCTTTTTAAAGGTTGGTGATGGCTCTGAGACACACTCTTTCACGAGCATGAGACACCTTCAGTGGCCATCAACCTCACCTCATCAGGGAGGGAGCAGCATAGTGGTTCCTTTTCTGCCCCATTTCCCCCTGGCATCATCTAGCCATGTGATTCCGTGTTATTACTGCACCACTTCCTGGGCAGCAGATGTCCCCAGGATGATCGACTGATGGCACCTCAGGTACCCCTACCAGGTACAGGGGAGCCTGTTCCCATGGTCAGAGATGGCTTCTTTAGAGGGACAACCCCCCCACCGACAGCTGGACAAGGCATTTGGCTTTGGGTGTCTGGTGAGGGAGATACTTTCCCTTGATTCTTGGTCCTTTTGGCAAGAGGAGCTGGGAGTTATTCTGCCCAGCCTTCCAACAGAGCAGTCAGTGAGGACCCCTCCTGATGAGCTGGGCCCAAGAAAAGAGCTATCAGGGGAAACTAAAAATTCATAAACTACTTCATTTTAATTCATAGGCAAGAAAAATGAACTGATGTTGCTGCGCATTCTATGTCCCTGCTCACACTTCCTGTGTTAATCACAGTTCTGACTAACTTTGCTCATTAGAGCCAAGCTGACCAAGTCACTAACATGCAAATGCCCTCACTGTGCCTGAAAAATGTAATCCAAGCTATTTCCACTTATGCTGTGTTCCTTTGCTGCTTTCTCTAACCCTGTCTGAACTCTGAGATTCTAGAATGCCTGGATGTCTTAAACTGGGTAATCTGAAATCTAAGTTTTACTTTGAAAACTCTGATGTGGATTCACAGGTGAAGAAATGGAAGAGTGAAGTCATGACACCCACCTGTACAAAAGACAGCAAATGTACGGGGAGGGGAAGGAGAGAAATATCATCCCTTTACAGAATGTCATGCAAACAAGGACTGGATAGAAAACAACAGGGTGAAAATGCTAGAAGAGTTTGCTGACGCTTAATACAGATGCTTCTGAATTTAAAAGTTGGGTAAAAGATGTATAGTTTATAAAGAGATTTTTACTTATGACATAAATTATTTGTTTTCTTGTAAATGCAAAGAAGAATTTGTCCGTAATACACGCTGAAATCACATCTTTGGAGTTCTTCCCATAAGCAAAAGAAAAATTACATTGACAACTTCCTAAAGTCAATCATTCAGGACCTTTTCTATACAAAATCAGAGAATGTTCTCATATTTCTTCACATAATCATGAAACAAAGAAGTTGCTTCTAAATATACTATTTTAAGGTATGTTTTCAGTGATTCAACTTGAAACTTCTGCTTAAGAGCAGACGCTGGGTTTTGTTTCCTTGTTATCTAAAATGATGACCATATAAAACCATTACAATTTTTAAAAAGACAGGTGCCTTCTTTTTCAGGGTTTTTTTTCCCACTCAATTCCTCTTTTACCCAGCATGCTGGCTCCCTTTTACCAGTACACACAAGAAAATGAAACTTTTTGGGGGGTTTTATCTGCCCTGAGAGGGATAGGCAATTCAATTCCAACATGGCAAGGAGCATTTGTAAAAAGTTAACAAAACTGCTTTCATTTCAAGGTTAGGCAACATAACAGCACAGTGACAGGAACTATAATGAGGAAAGAAATTCCACTGTTGTAAGAAATATGGCTATTTCTGTCTAGAGGAACAAACACATTTTGTGAAGTACTCAGGTCTTTGAATCAAATATTTTTACCACTGCATTTACAGTGGTTTATCTTTGGGAAAATCAATTCCAGAACGATGCTGACCTCCTTTTCCAAAAGCTTTTGGACATGCTGATTAAAATGTGATGTAAATGCTAAATGTGCTGCCACATAACTCCCCCCAGATATTTTGACACTAGAGTTTTAACTATGCTTTTCCATCTTGTGGTACACAGTTTAAATACTCTGAGAAGAAAAGACTGTGTATATGTTGGTGGGATGGAAACTTTGGAGTTCATCTACCCAAACCTCATACTCAGTGGGTTACATTAAAATTCAATGTTACAAGGAAGGAAACTTTTCTGATGTAAATGCATGCTTACTTAGCTCATTCCTATGAGTGTTCCCAGCTAAAATGGTCCACTTTCTGCAGGAAAAGGGCTTGCAAGAGCAAAATGGGATGCGTTGACCTTCCTCTGAGACTTTCTTTAAAGAAAAAGCCCTGCAAACAACTTCAGCGGCTTCCTGAAACAGCAGCAGTCAAGGGCATACAGTCACAATCTAATAAAGGACTACTAGTGCTAAAATGTCCCAACAGAAGAGCAAATATTGAAGGTTCAATAATGAAAACCAACAAAGACACATCAATTTGAAACTAGGGAAATACGTTAAATATTGATTCAGAGAAAAACCCTAGGGAAAAAAAAAGTATAAGGATGTTCACAATGGAAACAGATTAAATATGACTAAAGAAGATTAAAATACAAATTAAGGTTTATTTAAAATGCTGATTAAGTGGGCTGCTTTCTTCCCATAAGAAATAAATGAACTAGAGGTCTTCCTGTAAAGAAGGAAATGAGTGCACTGTAAATACCTGGGGTCACCAAGTTACAAGGTAAGAGAGAAAGGAAAATAGGAAGCCTACAGGTGGCAGATGCTTACATGGGTAATATTCCCCATCCCACTCAACTTGAAAGCCTGCATGCAGTGGGGCAATGTCAGGGCTCTTGGCTGGGTCAGGGGCTCTGCCTACAGGCAGCACAAGGAGAGCCTGAAAAAAGCAAAATACTGAGAGAAAAGAAGGGTGTTTTCTTTGCAGAGTCCATGATCAATTTAGAAAACCATCCCTCGAGTCCGACTTCTAATGCTGTTACCTATTTGTGAATCTTCAAGTTGTGTGCTCCTTGTGTTGCCAATGCTAAAGGTCAGCAGGAGGACTAGCAGCATGGTCCTAGCTTCTGGGTGAAATTAATCCCATTTTGGTAACCCACAGTTACAACTGGTACTTATTTCATCCATCCCTCAAAAATGAAATGTGGGTTCTCTAATAGCAAGGAAGAGACTATAGTTTTGCATAAATGATTGTATTTTCCTGAGAAAAACCTGCAGGTTATCTGTAAAATAAATAAATACATAAATATATAAACCAAATTATTTAGCAGTAGTACAAGTTACTCATGTGCCTGCAGAGGAACAAAAGATATTTTGCTCTGAGTTTCTCCCTTTGATCTCCAAGCATGTGCTCCCAACAAAACCCTGTCCATGTTCCCTGTCAGAGCGCTGCTTCTTTCTCTGATTTTGAATGGATGATCAGAGGGCAAGCATTTTCTGAGGACTTATTTTTTATCAAGGTCTACCTGAAGTGCAGCTTGCACATGGGAAAATTCAGGAATTGCAGGTCCATCATGGAGATGGTGATGGGATGTGAGGGAGAAAGCATTAATGGCCAGGAAGCACTGCATGATGCAGTAACGTGGTGAAGGAAGTCTCATCTGAGTTTCCTCTTGCTGTCTAATTCGGGAGTAACGTGTATAGCACACTCCATTGCTGGACTGCCACTACTGCTGATCTTCTCATTCACAGTTACTACATCCTAACAATTCTCAGAGGAATACAGGTAGTCTCTTTGGAAGCAGCTCATGGCAGCAGCATCATCCCACCAGTCACCCAAGGCAGGTCTCCGGTAGAGACCAATGACAGAGACTGCTGGGGACCAGGCCACAGACCCTCCCATGTGTCTTGTCACATCAGACTCCTGCTCAGATGGCAGTGCCATCATCCAGCTGCTGTCACGGCCCCTGCCATCACTGTGGGAAGGGTCTGGAAGAGAAAGCGGAAAAGGGCTCCTTTCCCACCAGGGAAAACTCACACAAGCCTTTGAGTGAGATGGTGGTTTAACTACAGCTCTTGTAATTATCTTTCATGCTGAAACAAAAAGAGACAGGCTTTGATCTTGCAAAAACATAGGGCACCTTACTCCTCTCATCTGACAGGAGAAAAAACCCAATTCCACCACAGCCTGGAAATGTTTTGCCAGAAATCCCTGTAAGAGCAAAATTTCATCCTCCTTGCAAAATACAGGATGCCAAAGTTCCTCAGGTAAACGAAGCCCAAGTCACAGTCCTGTATTTGATTCTACGTTTACCTCCAAGGGAAGTCTGCAACCCAGTATTTCACTGTCAATGGCAGGAACACATGCCATATGTTTCAGCAGGAGTATTCTGGTATCCTTTGGGTATCCTCCTAGCCTTCCTGAGACCGTCATCTTCAGCGCATGCACCTACATCTGACCAGGGCACCCAGGAGTGTGCCTGGGCTCCCAGGTTTGGATACTCACCCTGGTTGTACCCTAACTCCAAACCCAAAGGCAAACATGAATGCCCCCATTCCACCTCCCAGAGACAGTGTGTCAGTGTGGGCAGTAAGGTGTCCCACCAGCTCCAAGCAGCATGCAGGGGGGGCTAGCTCCATAGTGCAGACACAACCATTACTACTCCTGCCCAAAAGAGCTCACAGCCCAGCAGGGGAGAGCCCACGGTTCCACAGAGCACACAGATAATGTGTATTTGTTTGTGATGACGTTTTGCTTTAAGTCTTGCACCGCTAAGCACAAAAGCCAGTGATGAAATAAATCACTCGGGCACTGTATTGATTCTTGAATGACGATTACATAAAGAATAATGTAAATGCTTTGGTGTGTTAAATAATACCTCTATTATGCATGTTGCAGCCATACCTTTAATTTCATTTACGCAGCTTCTTTTGAGGAAAGACATCCAAATTTTTCCCTTAGCCTATTCCACTCACTTTACGCAGTGGAATACGTGCAAAGGAAGAAGAGAAGCAGAGGAAAGAGAGGGAAATTGATTGCTGCCAGCCTGGTAGGGAAACGCTAACCTTGCAGGCAGGAGACAAACAGCAGAGTCATCTGCAACATGCAAACCAGCTTCTTCATTTCCATAGTGAGGCACAGGAAGTGCCCTTCAGAAATTTTCAAAACTATCACAGCTATAAACAAGCTGTCTTTAGTGGGACCCTGTGGACAAAAACGAATTTAAAAAATAAATACTAAGATTAAATGCATCAGCTAAGCAGTTTTTGACAGAGAAAAAAAACTATGGTGGGTGGTAAGTGTTCACAGAACATAGATGCAGAGTACTCATCAGTCCCTAAATGCAACCTCAAGAGAACATTTTCAGTTATCAGAGATGCTAAAACTGCCTCCACTTCAGTATCCCACCCTCACCCCTGCCCTCTCAAGTCTCTCTCTCTGCCCTATTCCGTATTTGTAAGTTACTCTCAAAAGACTTTGTACCGAGATAAAATTTCCATCACACTGGATCAAACGGGGCTTACTTGAATCACGACTGCGATGCCGGGCCTATTTCTCAAAGTAATTATATTGTCGAGATTAATTTGGAAAGGTTTGGCTCAGCTAGACCCGGTTTGCACGAAGAAGCACCAGCTTTACACCTGCTACCCCATCCAGCAGTCAGCGGCAGGGCTGTGCTAGTGCCGAGTGTGACACCGACAGCAGAGCCCCGCTTCCCCCGCTCCGGTGCTGCCGGCCCCCAGGGCACCGCTCCGCACCGCGCCCGACGCTTCGGCCACCCCCGCACCCCCGGCCGGGCCCCG
>VZRV01009508.1:325401-356797 GCA_013398115.1 Falcunculus frontatus
CTCCCGCACGGCTCCCCGCAGCCGGCACGGTCATCCCGGGATTCCCGCACCGCTCCCCACCGCCCCCCCGCCGGCCGCTCCCCGCGAGAGAGCGGTAACTGCTCCCAGGGGAGTCCGCTTAACAGTAACTTTAATTTTAATCATTTTTTCGTGAGCACTGAGGGGGAAATAATAATAATAATAATAATAATAATAATAATAATAATAGCAATAATAGCAATAATAGCAATAATAGCAATAATAACAATAAAAATAATAATAATGCCAAGGACCATCACCACCTCCTCCACCTAGAATCACAATTACAGAGGATAGTTACCAGCGAGGAGCGGCGCAGCAACAGGCGATGCCGGGCCGGGGGGCGGGCGCGCTCCCGCAGCCACAGCCCCTCCGCCCGCTCCCACCGGCTCCGCCGCCCGTGCCCCGCCCACCCCCCGCGGGCACGCCCCGGACACGCCCCTTCACCGGGGACCGTCCCCAAGGCCAGCCGGGTGTCTGACACCGGGCAGTCACTGCATTGCTCACTAAAATACACTGCTGAAGAGTACCTCTGTAATGAGTTCTGCTCTAAGCCGATACACAGAACAGGTGCTTTCTCCTTATCAGTGTTAGCCCGGTTTTGATACTGTGCAGCAGAAAGTTCCTGGCACTTGTCCATGGTTAGGGCAGAACACAGCTGTATCCAGGTTTCTCTTGAGCCCCATATGTTTGTCGAGATTTGTTTTCCCCCCTTCTTCAGACCCTGACTTTGCTCTTCTCCCACAGTAAGGAGCAAGCCGGCAGGGTTCATCACAGACACACCCTTCCCTTGCTCCTTCCCCACGCTCAATTTCCTCACTACCAGTTTCCTGTTCTCCCTTCTGCAGCAGTGATGAGTCTTGCTGCCTCAACTGCCTGGTACCTTGCACTAAATTGCACCTACAGTAGCAACTACAGACATGTTTTTGTGGCACCAAGGTAGTGGGTTCAATCCCCGTACAGGCCCCTTCCAACTCAGAATAATCTGTGATTCTATTCTGATTTCATTTTGATTTTTACCTAAAATCTCACCAAATACAATGGTCAGTTTTATCTCATGAGAAAAATCATACTCCCTCTCCCTTTGAGGTGTGTTTCTCATTTCTGTCTCTAGTAGCTTTAACACCTCTACTTTTCTTCCTTGCCAGAAGCACCAGGGTTTCTTGTCTGCGTTGCATTTGCTCCACTCCCCCCACTCCGTCTCCTGCTTTTCTTCTCATCAACCTGTGTAACTACGGGTTTCCTCTTGTGCTTTCACCTCCTTCCCAGTCACTGAGCCAAATGAATGTGTTGTGTACACTTACTTCAATAATTCTTCCATTCCACTTCCATCCTAGCCCCTCATTTCTTTCCAGTCTGTTCTTTCCCCTGGAATTTTGCATGCAGTGCTCCTCAGGGCACTGATAACTTCTTAACCAAATCTGCGACCATTTCTCACCATCCTTGATCTGTCAGCCAGTTTCAACACAGGTTACCTATAAATGAGAGAACACAAACACACTTGTCTTTAGATGTGTGCCCTAATTGGGTGTGCACTCTAGGTCTTGGTTTTTATCAGTGTTGGAAGGAGACCCAGAGGTTGCCCAGAAGGTTGTGGGGTCTCCATCCTTGCGTACAGCTCTGAGCAATCTGCTCAGAGCTTATAGTCAACCCTGCTGTGAGCAGGAGCTTGGACTAGAGACCTGCTGAGGTATCTTCCAAGCTGAATTACTTCCTGTGTAATATCCATGTGGCACGTGCCAGAACTGTTATCCTGACAAGACTGGAATGCTAAGCTGGAGTGTATCAAGTACAAACATAGTTATAGAGTGGTTTGTTCCTGTTCCTCAAATTCAACTTCTTCGGCTCTTTAAGAGGTCTTTCACCAGGGGACAGAGGAGAGTTACTGTCATTATTGGGTTGTTTGGTTTGTTGGTTTGGGGTTTTTTTTAATATTATATATTCTTCCTCCAGTGCCTCCAATCTATTGCAAGGGTACTGCCTCCAGACTCTGGTTAACATCAGGAACCATTTTTGTGTCGTGGTACTTCATCTTGTTGCAATGTTTGTCCATGTATTCAAACTCAGCATGGCCATAATTGAACTCCAGGCTTTCTTTTAAAACTTCCCCCATTTCTTCTTTTCTCCAGCTCCTTTTTTAAGTGCCATTCAAATCCAAGAGCTAAGTGTCAAGGCTGAAGTCATTACTGCTTATTCGCTTCGGGACTGTCTTTTTTCTTGTCATCACAGTATTTGTTTTTCTTTCCATCACAGTTTTATATAATGCTGCACTTGATTTAAATTAATCTTGTCCACGTGCAAAATTGCACTGAAGTCTCGAGTTTATCTACTTTCAAATCAAACTGGGGAAAAAAATTACCTAGAGGTGTCCTTGCTTCTAGGTGTATGTGACAGATTTCTTAATCTTTGTAAATCTTTTCATAAGCCATTAGCTTCTTGATGGCACTTTGAGTTTCTCTTCAAAGTCACCTTCATCACTGCTTTCCCTTCTGTGTTTTCCTTCTGATTTCCAGTTCTTTAGGACTGAGTCCTTATACTGTACAATGTCTAAGATGTTTTCAGCCCCACAGGAAAAAAATATATAACCAACAAACTCTGCAATTTAGGATATAGATAATCTTGAAAATTACAGTGACTCAGAGATTTGCTAAAATTGGCTACTAATAAGAGGATTTCTGAAACCAAATCAGAGATTCTTTGATTGAAATCAGTGTCATTGTATGCATTCATAAACTAATAGGAAACTAGAAAGAAACACAAAATTACTACTTGCAGATTCGGCCTTTTCCCAGGGTTAATAGTTGCTCTTATTAAACCTGTTTATCCAGCAGAAAATTGTTTCTGGGAGCTTTTGCAATGATTGTCATGTTTTTACTGGTTTTTTTTACTGTTCCTCCTTTGGCTCAGAGATTAGAAACTCTAATTGCCTCACCTTTTGTGACAGAGGTCATAGAACCATAGAATTATAAATCATAGAATTATAGAATATCCTGAGTTGTAAGGGACACACACAGATCATCAAAGTCCAACTCATGGCCCTGCACAGGACCACCCCAAGTGCTGAGTAACATTCTTTAATGCAAGCATTTGAAGTTAATAGAATAGGTTTGGGGTTTTTTTAAAATTAGTGTCACTGATTTATTTCCTGAAACACTAACTAGAAAAACTGTTAAAGCTGTCACT
Source organism: Falcunculus frontatus (assembly GCA_013398115.1). NCBI lineage: Eukaryota > Metazoa > Chordata > Aves > Passeriformes > Falcunculus > Falcunculus frontatus. Next base: position 328,603 of record VZRV01009508.1, read on the forward strand.
GTGAGAACAAATGCCCTTTTTGGCCACTTCTCATGTGTTATGACTCTTTTATCATCTGCTTTATCTAAGCAGACATTCATAGCTCAGCACCTTAAACTAGAGATGATTATTTCTTTTGTTTTGCGTTGTGAGATTTTTCTGATTTTTGAAATATCTTCATTTATCTGTCAGGAGCAAAGGCTGAGAGGGAAATGGCTGAGCAGCCAAAACCGCTCCATAGACCTCTGCCTCCCAAGCTGCTGTCTGAGCTGTCTACACCGAGGGAGAATGTTGACAAAGGTAAACTGCACAAAGACAGTTTCTGTGGTGCATAGTTACAAATGCCACGTGTTCTCTAAAATTAACACAGAAGAAGATAGATTGGCAGTTCAGCTACCAGTGCAAAGCAGTGTGAATGAGACTGCAGTATGACCCATATGACCTGCATCTCTTTGGGAGGCTCTTCATGTAAATTGGGGAAGAGTCTTCTTGGCAGGTCCCAGAAGCTGAGCCTTCCACCTGTCAGATTTGAATACTACCCACTGGATAATAGAGGCATTCCCCCTAGCTCATCAGAAAATAGGAGACATAACATAAAAAACTGCTGGTGTCAAGAAAAATAAAATTGGATCCCATGGTGTCAGACCATAGGGGAAGTGAGATACAACTTGGATACAACTTGGATTCACATAAAATGGAAAAAATGACATTTTGGGGGACGGTCATGCTCTTCTCCAAATATACAATCCTGTGAAAAGAAATATCTTGGCTTATATTATTTTACAGGTATCAGGGATTTCTAATTAAAACAAAGGACTTGCCGTGCAGTGTGCTTCAGAAATAACCAGGCATTTTGTGTGCTTCTTATACAGGTGAATGAAAAGCTCTTTCCAGTTTATATAAAGTAGCTATTGATTAAATATTTAAGGACTGACTTTTAAAAATAAATGTGAAAAGCAATAACATGATCTATAATTATAACATTTTTAACCTAAGTAATATATAAATAAGATGGAAACCAGGCACCACTCCTGAAAACAGATCTGTATAGAAGAACCCTCGCATCTGTGCAGGTTTACTGACTTCTGTCAACAACATCAGGCCCCAGGATCCCCTGCAAAAAAAATAGAATACAGAAATTTTACAATGTTTTTTTCACAGATCAGCACAGTAGAGCAAAGTTGTAGCATGAAAAAACAATTTTGTCCCTGTGACTGAGATAAAGAGACCAAATCAAGTTTGGGTTTTTTTCCATCTAGCTTCTGTAATTCTGTAGGAGTATCTAAATAGCTAAAACTCCTCAATATTCACATAGTCAATGAAGCAGGCAAAGAGAAAGAAAATAAATCAAAACAGTTTTTATGATGCTTGAGAGAAATGGTAAGTAATTTGAATTTTCATTTTGTTAGAACACTGTCATACTGTACTTATCCTCATTATGTAATATTAAATTAAAAGGAGTAACAATAATATATTAAAAGCAATATCTTTCTAACAGTATGAAAAATAGTAAAGAAAATTCACTTAAAGAGGTAAGGTTGAAAAGTCAGATAATATAATTTTTGGTCCCTTGATATTATTAAGCCCTGCTGAATATTATTTTGAAAGTCTGGTAAAATCTGTTTAGGTACAATACAGTTCCAGTCTGGCGCTGCCCAAACAGATGTAAGTATTTCTGGCTCACTGCTAGAACTGTGCTTCAATGATTTAAGCCATTTTAAAAATGATAGAAAAACCTTTTATCTGGAAACAAAGTTCTGTTGTGCTCGCTGTCATTCTAGTATTACATATTACTGATGAATACTATTTATAGATTGTGTATTTATATAGTAAACATGACAGGAATGTAAGAGCTTGCAGTAAAGTTTGTTCAAGGATCATTTCTCCAAATGCAGCTATCACCCCTGGAAGATATTTATGCAGCAGCATGCCCATTGATCAGCAAGCAACTCCTCAGCAATGGTACTTCCATCATCTTGGTGAATGGATTGTTTTGTGCTTCATGAAGTGTGAGACTGAGACTGAAGAGCAGAAGCCCTGGGCTGGAAAAAAAGACAGTGCTGTGTAATGTCACTGTCTTTTCCCTTGTAGGGGAATGCAGAAAGTGGGACTGTAACAAAATGAAGTAGTTGATTGAAAACACAGCAGAAATGTCATGGGGGGTGGACTGTGCCCACCTGAGGGCTGGAAGATGTCAGACACAGTGGCCGAGGGCAGGAAAGCCAGGGAGATAAGCCAGTGGTCCCAACTTTCTCTGAGAGCTAAGCTGTAGCAGAGAGATGTAAGAAGTAACTTCTCCCTCAGCTGGTCCCTAGAAATGAGCCTCCCTTGCTAAGGGAACAGAACATCACCAATGTTGAGCTCAAAGAGACTGAGTGAAGGATAAATTACTAAGTATTTCTTTGATGATAAAAATGTTCACAACTAAATGACTGCAGTCTGCAGTGTTGTTCAGAAATTGGGGAGTAGCTTAAGGCCCAGTGGTCCTCCAGAATGAGGTCTTTGGAGAGAGCCCTGGTGGCAAAGTCCTGAGCCCAGTTCCAGCACAAAGGTGTTTGAAATGAAACTATGACACAGAGTTTGTATTTGGTTTCTGTGGCACAGTTTTGGTAGTGAGGGGGCTAAAGGCTTGTCTTCCATGAGAAGCTGCCAGAAGCTTCCCCCATGTCTGACAGATCCAATGCTAGCCAGCTCCAGGATGGACCCACTGCTGGCCAAGGCCGAGCTCAGCAGCGATGGTGGTAGTGCTTGACCACAGCCCCCATTCCCTGTCCTCCTGCACCACTGAGGAGAAGAAGGTAGAAAAATCAAGAGTGAAGTTAAGTTCAAGAAGAGGAGAAGGATGGGGAGAAGGTGCTTTAAGATTTTGAGTTTTTTCTTATTACCCTGCCCTGGCTCAGTTGGTAATAAATTCAGTTCATTTCCCCAAGTCGAGTTTTGCCCATGACAGTAACTTGGTGAGTCATGTCTCCCTGTCCTTACCTTGACCCACAAGCATTTTCTTACATTTTCTCCCCCCTGGCCAGCTGACGGGAATGACAGAGTGGCTTTGGTGGGTACCGGGCATCCAGCCAGGGTCCACCCATCACAGTGGGGTGTGGGACACTAGGGCTCAGTGCCAACTGTTGCATTAAGGATACAGGAATTTGGCAGAAAATGAAGCCCCTTGCACTCCAGCTAGTCCTCAGAGATCAGAGGGGCTGGTAATGGCTGGGCCTAATTTCTGATTATAGCCAATTTGGTACTATCATCCTGGTCGAGTTCAGTAAGAATTTGTACAATCCAGGTTCAAAACCAGTGCAGTTTATTGAAGCAACAGGAAAGCAGGTTCAGAATTGTTAGTGATAAATGCTCAGACCACAGTGTAAGTGTATGTCACTACCAACGGTACAGTAACAGAGATCTATCAGTGACGTATATATACTACATCTATGTATCTGCTCCAATGTAGTTGAAGGTGCAAAGCTCACCTAAGCATCCCTTCAGAGGCAGAGGAGAGACAGTCCTGACCAATGCAAAGCAGGCAGAGGTCGTTTCCCACCCCCATCTCTTATTTCTTTCCTTTCTTTTCTGGTCCTGGAGCTCCTCTTGCCTATGCTATAACTTTTGGCCCTTCCCAATGAGGTGTAAGAATCACGTTATAGGTGGGTTTTGGTGACTGCAGTCATAAATATAAGGCATATTCACTTTTCTCTTCATTTGCATTCTTAGGGGAGCAAAAGTTTATATGCAAATCAGGCTTAATGAGGGTGTTGGTTACTTTCAGTCAGAATTTACACTTGCCACCAGAGGTAGAATGAACACTTTGGTCATCCTCCACTGGCTGAGGCAGCTGTAAAGGCTGTCTGACCTCTGTCAGAGGTGAGTCCTCTGGCTCGCTCCAGGCATTGTTCCATTGTCAGCCCTTGCTTGAGCCAGGCTCTAGATAGGCAAGGGGCCCAGCTCATATTTTCCTCAACCAGCCTCATCAGTTCTTCATAGACTTAAAGCATGTCTGACCACACATTATCTGCCTCATGACCACAGTCACACAAACAACACCTATAAAAAGCATAAGAAATTCCTTGAAGCTGCCTGTGACTGAAATTCTGTGAAGTGCCCTATCCTACAGTCATTGCTGAGACAATTTCTAGAAGCTGGTTCTCTTGCTCCTTTCACAATTCCCTGTTCCTTGACCGTGACTGACCTCACTTTTGCCATCACACTTCAAACATGTCCCTTCCATGGTGCTTTTTTCATATGGTATTTGCCTGATTTGCCTTTCCCATTCAGTAAGATTAGCATGAGGTTGAGGTAGTCCATATAGGGAGAGGAACACTCACCAAAGGAGCCCCATCTACTTCTCAGGTGAAAGATCTCATTGCATTGGCACATGGCACTTTGCAAATGGATTCAGGATCCCTAAACAGGGACTTGTCAGTGATACAAATGACCGTATTTCACACACAGGAGAACAAACACTGCTCATTCATTCTTGATTAAACTCACAAGGTACCTCTGATAACCTGTCCTTTCTGTCCTGCTTCTGAGCCAACTCTCCTACTGGATACAACACATCATTCAGCATAGTGTGTGGGAGAACTGCATTTGTTTGGAAAAAAAAAAAGACTAACATATATAGTGATTGGCAGCACTGAGATGCTTGGTCTTAATTGTTGGTGCATTTCCTCCGAACAAGAAAAATCCATATAGGGCATGGAGAATTTGTCACATGATCTTTTTGTCACAAAGGATGCCAGAGGATCCCTCCTTAAAAATGTCTTTTTTTCTCTTGTCTTCAGCAGGAAGGCTTTTTGGACAAATATCTAATTAGAGCAGTAAAGAGTACAAATAATGAAAATGGAAAAGAAGGGTCTGGCAGTGCTCAAAGGCTAGTCAGGCAAACAGATTGTCTTAGGTTACAATGTAAGAGGTAACCAAAAGTATGTATCCTATCACCATCCGTTGAAACCAGGTGGGGCAGGATTCTTTATCTCTTGTGTGATACATCCCTGTTAACTCCCTCCAGGAGACATCTTCTGTTAATGGGCCATCCAGCCTCACTGCATGACTCATAAAATTACATCATCCCATTGTGAGATGCTCCACCCAGAGAGAGGAGCCAAGCATTCTACCTGGATATAATCTGAGGTTTGGAACACCACAGGCAGCCCTTACCTGCTGGATTCCCAGAGGACAAGAGCTACATAACCACCACTGGACCTTCAGAGGAAGACCAGACCCTTCTACAGGATCACCACTCCAACAGAACCATATCTATCATTTCAGGAGGACTGCAGCCACTCTTTAATCGGACTGCTACCGCCCCCCTGAGTGACAGGGCGTCAGGTTGTATTCTGACTCCGTCAGATTAAGCCAGGGTTTCTGTATTATTGCCTTGTTACATATACGAGTAAAGAACTCTTATTCCTATTTTCATATCTTTGCCTGAAAGCCCCTAATTTCAAAATTATAATAATTCGGAGAGAAGGGGGTTACATTTTCCATTCCAAGGGAGGCTTCTGCTTTCCTTAGCAGACACCTGTCTTTCAAACCAAGACACAGATGCTTCCCTCAGAAATGAGCATGTATTCCACAGTCCCTTCAAAATCCAACATAAAGACACACCCCAGTCTGTTAATCAGATTTACCATGGTCAAGTGCAAATCCAACTCAAAGGACCACTTCTTCAGACCCAGCTGGAGCCTGGCAATGCACAGCCTGTTTGACCACATTTGTTCTTGCCTTATATATGCTTCCAATAGGGATATGCCTATCTCCTTAGTCGAGATAATATCCATGGGCAAATACACTTGCAGCCCAAAACTACAGGTTTGCATGAATTAAGGAGAGGTTTGGTTCCCTCCAAAGCAAGTTTCCCAACAGAGTCGAATGATGATAGATACTTCCCAGGTCTAGTTCGTAAGAATAACAATCCTGCCTGTTGGTCTTTGCCAGGCATAGCTGCAAATATTCGCATCTACTCAAGCAGCAAAATGCCAAATCAACTACTTTGAATGGTGCTGACATAACTTGGGTTGAATTACAATTTCACAGTAGATGCAGTGCTGGGCAAGTGCCATGAAAATTATGCAGGATGCATCAGAAAGAACATGAGACATGGTAAAGATACAGAAGAAATGGCAAAAGAGGGTGAGACGAAAGAAGAAATAAACAGTGGAGAATTTAAGGCAAGAAAAAACTCATGTAAATCAATTATTCCCACAGCCACTCTAATATTAAGTTTTAAATCACTAATATTTCATTTGAAATCATTCTAAGCACTTCATTTTCTTGCAGTGGTAGGGGAAGAAATACAAGATCACTTTTCTGTCAATGAGATTACAACTCCAAAAGACGCTTTAAATGAAAGCTGCTATTGACTCTTGAACACAGCAACATGAGCAATGCATCTTTAAAGAATATACCCTGAAGGCTAAAGCAATTTTCTGCTACAGGAAGCAAAACAACACTTCCACTTGGGACCTAGACATCAGTTTTTCCTCAAACTGTCTTGTTCATACTAGATCTCTTGAATGTTTCACAGCTACCAGTGAGAATGTCTGCCTCGGATTTTCGTTTTTGCCGGAAATGTTTTCCATCTTTAGAATCACATTGTAGATTTTTGTTTATACAAAGAAGGATTTTCATTTGGGATTTTAATGAAATACAGACAATGCTTTCTTACTCTGACTGTAGCCATTTGTTACTACCCTGGGAAATCTTCAGCACTGAAGCACTGTTCTCCTTGCAAAGCAGATGCTAGGGATCTAAGAAAATTCTGAACTCCAATGCAGTATATAAATTCTCATTCATTATAGTAATCTTCATTATTTACATTCATCTATGTATTTACTATAACCTTTGGATTCTGTCATATTTAGATTCTGTCATATTCTGTCATATTGGAACCCTTAGATTTATATTTGTTAATACTACAGGGATTAATAGGTAGTGTATGTTGTATAGATACATTTTATTGTGTATCTGTTGTGAAACAGACTAAATTCCGGTTTACATGGAACTAAATGCCAGATTATATATATTAAAATGTATTTGAAATTATATGAGGCAATAGTTAAATATTATCTCAGGATCTATGTAGTTTGAGACAGTGTATGCAACAACAGTAATAAGAATGCAGAAGCAGTGCTCTACTATCAGAATTTGTATAAAACTTCCTAGGTTGGAAATGAAAGAAAGAATTTGATAAAAGAGCAACAAGCTGCAGAAGAGTTTCTCTGCCTGGGTTCTGGAGATGTTCTGGATTGCACGTTTGGGTGGTTTGGATCCACTCTAGAGGATGAGTATAGTCCAGAACTTGACTAGGCTTCTTGAGTGAATATATCCAGTGTGCCTTAGGAAAGCTAGAGAGAGAAGTCTAACATGGTTGAACAACATGGGAGAGTGTTTCTTTATAAAGCTGATTCAATTTTTATGTATCTTTTGGGCCTACTTTTTGTTCCACCTTCCAGACTCTACCCCTTTAATGGATATTTTTGTCTGCCTTAATCTGTGATTCAATGATTTACTTTTCTTTCCTGTACAGGTACGTGCTTACTTTCCATGACTTCACTGAAATGATGTAAAGCTGAAATTTTACAGTTTAGTTATAGATTTAGATATAAAGCTTTTGCCTGGACAAAGGCTGTCTTTGGACAACAGAGTTGTAGACGCAGGCTGCAAGGGAGTTCTGGCCAAACCCTACTCAGAGCAGCGCCAGTTTAGACCTTCAGATGTCTCCCTCAGGAGCACAGGACTCTTGACCTAAGGAAATAATCTAGTAATTTTTAAAACTTTTTAAAAATGTGATCCTCATCCTCCCTGCTTTTCTGACTCTGTATGCAGCCAATTATATAAGACCATAAAATGTCAGATAAGTGACTTAAATTAAGGTGCTTCCAGCAGACAGACCTCTCTTCTGAAAACTTTCACTACTCCTTTTGTGAGCTGTGAAGCAGGACTAGATGACTTCCAGAGGTCCTCTTCAGCCTGTATTTTCCTGACTCCATGATTCTCTGTAATTTCCAATTTTAATTTCTAATTCATCATTCTATTTTCTTTATTTGTAGGTTGTTTTTATTAGAAGATCTCTAGTATTTGGATGTTGCCTATAATGATATTAATTTTATTCCTAATGACATCAAGAACCTCAGGTATGTAAACAACAGAAAATGAAAACAGATTTGTACATCATAATGCTTTGGACCACACTTGGATATTAATTGTGCCATTGAATACCCTGGAAAGATTCACTGCCCCCTCTCCCTCTTATTAATCCTGTCCTATCTGAAAATCTCATTTAAACAAAAACAGTAGATGATAATTGCACACCAGAAACAGCTGTGGATAATGTAGAGCCAGTCACTGTTTGCAAGAATCTTGATGACAGCTGTAAGTCGAATATCCTCATGCAAAACATTATTCCCTCAATTGACCATGTATGTTCACATACTCTTGATTTGTGTGATAAAGAAAGAGAAAATGTATTTCTAAACCATGTGTAGTTGTTTCTAAGCAGTGTGAAGTGTTGGTGAGAGAAAAATTAAAATGGGCACCCACCCAGTAGAACCTGTAGAAAAAAAAAGATTCATACATGAGACTGAGTTGTTCTTTGCTGACCTTAATGCTGGTGTTATCTGGATATACGTGTCTAATACATTCAGATGCTCACATTCCTGTTTTTCCAGATGACTCAGGTATTTAAATTATCACTAGAAAAGTACCGTACATACAATTGTGTCTAGAATGTAAAGTGCACTATGAGAAACACATAGCATTTTTTATGTACATACCAGCTTGGTTTATTAATTCACCAAATAGGAATCAGGACAACATTAATGTGGTCAAGGTTGGATATGGTTTGAAGAGCCTATAAATGCCTAGTGATCCCTCAAGTTACTTTAAAATCAAATGTTTCACTACTGAAGAGAACCAGCTCTCTGCTTTTCCACCCGGGATTTTGAATCTTCCACTAAAATTCCTCCGAACAAAAAATAACTTTATACACCCCTTGTTCTGGAATGATAATATTCAGAATTATCCTCAGAAGCTCACTCATGTGTCTGCCATTTGCTTCTTCAGAAAGAACCTAAAGGAAAAATACCTAGACATTAAAGACAGAAAACATTAAAAAAAATATTGGATGAGTAATACAGAAATACGTCCCATTTCCTTGCCTCCCCCAAGGAGTATTGTGAGCAAGAAATGTGCAGAGATGACCCCCAACCAGTAACTGTACAAGTATTAGGAGAGTGGAAGTTTGTAAATGGTCCATTCTTTCACATGGAATTAATGTTGATCAGAGGCGGCTGTTATGTAATATGGGGTATGTCATGGTTTACTCAAATCCAGATTTTGAGTGTAGCTGAATGGAAGTGAAACAACTTTCAAGGGAGATTTATCAGGCATGCAAATATTTCCTTGTGTCTGAGGTTCCTAGGATTTTACAGTGCCACCTGTCCCCCAGACAAATGTGTGTTGCAGCTTCACGTCGTGGCTGTGTCAAGCCAGTCTGTTCAGAAGGGAGATGGACCTGAAGCTCACAGCTGAGAAAAAAATTATGTCAGCTCCATTTCTGGGAATTGCAGAATCATTTTCTAACCTCTCTCTCCACCTCACTCCACTGTACAGCACATCTTTCTATTTTTGATGTGCCTGCCTCCTTCCCCATGGGAGCCATGCAGACTGTGCATTAAGGCCAGAGTAATTACTTCTCTGCAGTGGCGTGGGCCTCTGCTGAAGTGGAGCTTCAGTTTAAGCACCTTCTCTAGTGATGAACCACAGCCATTTGGAGGCCAGATAATTTCTTTAATCTCCATTTGTGAGTGAGGAGGTTGAGCTGCTGTGTGTGTGTGTACATAATTTTAGAAGGATGACGCAAAGTTTTTGACCCAGTTTCTTCCCCAGTTTCTTCCTTTACTGTCCGTGATTGCTGAAGTGGACCTTGGTATGGAAAAGGACTTTGGTTCATCTGACTTTACAGGAACACACTTAAATTTGGAAGACTTTCCTTTTGTTTCCATGCTTTCTCATCATCATACTAGAGAAACCTCATGTCTCAGACTGAGTCTTGTCTCCTGTGCCTTCTGAAAAGTGATCTGGATTGCAGCAGAAAAACTATGAATGGGTTAAATTAGTTAAGAAATACAAGATCTCATGTTGTGTTATTCTGTTGGACAACCTGGGACACAGCTGGAGCAGTGATGGCATCAGTGCTTCCAGCTCTGAAAGGTCTATTTCGTATCAATGAATATATAGTTGAATCAAAATGAAAGGGAGACTCAGCCCTATGTAAAATCAATGAAGTTAAATGCTGACCCTGTGTTTCCTCCAGTGATACCTGGAGAAGGATCAGATTTTTTCTCTCTGCTAGCACTATGTCATTTTACATCATAAGGCTTTTCATTGCTTAAAAAAAAAAAAAAAAAAAAAAAAAAAAAAAAAAAAGGGTGACTTTATTCCTGGACCACAAATTACATATAGGACCCATTTGTCAAAACCACAACATTTTTGCAAGCTGTAGAAGATCTTGCAAATTAATCCTGGCATTTCTTGTAAATACATTTTGTTTACTATAGGAAGAAAACCTGTATTTTTCAATGAGTTGCAGTCTCCAAATCTGAAATGTCTGATGTTTTTCTAAACACTAAGACCCTAAACAAACAAAAACACGTTGCCTAAGTGCCTTGATGAGGAAGATAGCCTGCAACAGAACTGGGATCAGAGCTCCAGCTTCTGATTTGTTGCCCTTTAACCACCATACTGCTCAGTAAAGGCTTACTTGGTACCTCCTGTTGTTTCCCACATAGTATCTGTACAAGTGACAATATACAAACATGGTGAAACTGAACTGGCTTTTTAATTTTAAAAAATCAATCTCTTCTGATTTTATTATAATTCACTTAACAGGACAGATAAAGAATTATTAAGTGTGACAGATTTTCATATCTTTTGGCTAAATGACAAAAATCCAGCCTTTTTTCATAGCTACAGTTGAAGAGCCTTGTTCTGATCTTTGTAATACTGTAATTTTGCCTATTCCAATTTCCCTGTCTGTGGAACACCCACAGCTACAACCTGGACTGAACAGGAGGAAGGGACTTCCCCTGTACGGCCCTATGGGACTTGCCCAAACCTGGTGTTTTCATAACCTTCAGCTGGAAGTGCCTTGGATTTGTTGTGTGTCTTAATTGTCAATAATGTAAATTGTCTTAAAAGTCAATATTGTTTGACTTGAGGCTGGAAAGTCTGGAAATGGTTTTTCACAGATACTGTATATACAGCATTATAAAGGCAGGTGGCACTCTGAGAGAGAAGAGGGAAATGCTAAGGGAGAGATGAAAAACTGATGACACAGGTCTTCTTTGTACCCAAGCATGCCTGTGCACAAACACACACCTCTGGCCCAGTGATGGGAACACAGTATTTGTCCCAAAATAATTGCTGGATAAATTGCATCAGTAACATCAAGGGCAGAGCTCTACACATGGACATTCTGCTTCTATGAGCATAGGGCCGCAAAGGCAGGTGCCTTCTGCTGCCCGGTCTCTCTGGCCCCACAAATCTTGCATGCCTGATGACAGCTGTGCAGCCGTAGTATCCCCCCTTTCTCTCCCCACCACCCCTTCTTCTTTCCACCACATATCACTTTATTCTTATTGACCTATGGCTGGTGAGCTCTGCTCCACTGGGATTCCAAAGAGTGAAACCACCTCAGCCTCAGCCGAAGAAGGAACGCTTTTCACTTCCTGGTGAGTGCTCCAACCTCTGCTCAGTTGTGCAGACACGGTTTCCCTTCTCCCCTCCTCTTCCTCAATCTTGAGTGAAATCAGTGTGATCCTTGTGTGGTTCCCACAGAACAGCAACCCACCTGTGTGTGCAGCAGAGAGTCTTCAAGTGCCTTGAGGAGCTGCAAGGAGAATTTAGGTGTCTGTGGACAAAGGCCAAGCCAAGGATGCAGGGAGGCTGCACTCTGTTAACACACCCAAAATCTTGTTTCCGTGGAGCTGAAGGATGGAAGTAACTTTGTGACTCTTTCTCCACTTGCTGTACTAATCATAGTAAAAAACTCAACTGCTTGTTTCTGCTGGGATTTTCGCTGGAGTCATTAATCTCAGTAGAAGTACCCAGCTACAGGCTGCCAGAAACAGGGATAAACAGCAGTGGGGACTGGGAGTGAAATTAGAGACATTTCAATGCAGAAGCAGAAAATGATGTAGCAGAAAGAGAACTGCAAGAGGGAATTCAGAGTTTTAGTGGAACTCATGGGCATTACAGTGAAGAGAAAAAATCTGAAGGAGTTTTTGCAAGTTATAATAAGCATTATTCAAACAAAGAGAACAGGGAAATGTGTCACTTGCATGAAGACTGCCATTGGCTAAGTGTTAAAGCTTCACATACAGAAGAGAATGACTAGTATGAAACTCCACAGCAGTTTCAATGCCTATCATGGAACACGTAGTCTAAACAACCACTCCATGATTTTGAGAGGAACAGGAAAGGAAAAGCTCTGTGGTACAGAAAGAAGAGAGAATTTTCTTTTCTTTGAAAGTTGTTTGGGATTGATGTCATTCCAGAAGATTTGTGCTGAAGAACTCATGGCTGAAATTCAAAATAATCCAGAAACTAGCAAGATACCCAGTAAAATTAACAGCGACCTTTGGCTTTCTCTCACCTGTTGCTGGCTGCTCATGGTGAGGAAAATGAACTCTGCACTGCAGAGTACAGTACAGAGTACAGCAGGTGCTTCTGCAAGGGGGCATGCAGGCATAGCAGATAAACACAGATGGGTGACCTTCTGTGTTCTGGACTCGGAGGTGGCTGGCAGAGAAGGAGCTGTGAGCTGCAGTTACATTGTCTTCCATGCTACTGTAGTAGTAGTAGTAGTAGTAGTAGTAGTAGTAGTAGTAGTAGTAGTAGTAGTAGTAGTAGTAGTAGTAGTAGTAGTAGTATCTCAAGTGCAGCACTGCTTCACTCTCTGGCTTCTAAGTGAGAGTTTGGGCTGTGCCAGGCACAGGGAAGAACCACCATGTGTCAGTTCCTGCCTGAGCAAATATGCCTTTAAGGAACAGTAGTCCTGTGTCTTCCAAAGAAAAAGTGTTCGCTAACACTGAACTGCTCTAGAGATAACTTTAAAAATTTTCTTCCATTGTTTTAGAAATGGCTGTAAAGCTTTCCAGGATTAATTAATAGGAAGTGTCTCCAGACTTAAAGAGCTCCAAATGCATTCAGAATTTCTGGCCCAGACTCTCAGCCTCTGTGCCAGGCTCCAGGGGCCTGTACTCTGCATTGCAAACGTGGCAGCAGCAGAGAGAGTTTGCATTCAGCGTGTCTCTCACAAAACATGAATAATACAAGGAGTTAAGGCAATATAGGAATAGAAGTGGGCAAGCTTGGAGAAATGAGAAGGTGCCAAGCTGGATGCGAACACATGGTGCAGCTGTGTCCTGCAGCTGCTTGAGTTGCTGCGGGGAGTGGGCACCGCTTCCTCGGGATCAGCCTTTGCTCATCTCCAGCTTGGTGTGGCTCTGCTGACGCACCTTAGAACAGAGAGCAGCACGAACACAGCAGTACAGCACCGCTGAGGTCAGCAGTGTGGGTTCTGCCCCTGGTTCTGGGCAGGATTCGCAGTTTGTGCCGCTCCAGCTATACCGAGGCGAGTTTGCGGAGCCGGGGGTGTCCCCGCCGTCCCTGTGCCCCATCCTGCAGCGCAGAAACCCACCGGAGCTGTGTGCAACCAGCCCCCTCTAGTGGCACTTATCCCGTGAAGTTGTTTCGATGCTTTGTGAGACTGGGCTCGGTTTTTTAAATTTTATACTACATTATATAGCATGGTGTGACAAGATAGTGACAGTCACAGATTCACAGAGATTTAAGCTGTTTCACTCACCTACATTCTCTCTTACCTTGCATACGGCGCAAGTCACCTTCAGAATTTCTGTGGTGGAGTGAAATGAAAATTGTAATCAAAGCTGCTGCTTGAGAACACACAGCTCTTTAGTTCACCACCAATGCTTATCTCCTCTATGAAAGCCTTCAAACCTCATTTGCCTTCCTCTTCATCCAGGCCACTCCCCAACTCCCCCATTTACACCTTTAAATGTAAAGCTAGTGTTAAAGGAGATCCATCCCCTGAAACTACACTTGAGCATTTTACTACCAGTATTTATTGCAGTGTAAGTTAAGGCATCTGACCCACATGCTGGACCACAGACATTGTATTTTGCATATGATGGCCTACATACAGAGCTCATGCCTACACAGTTCCTCAAACAGAAGATTGGAGAAGATTAAAATTACAGACACTTTGTGCTGGGGACCTCTGTTTGATCTTCCCACCAGCTCAGGGTTTTGAAATTGTGTACTCTGGAGGCAGAGGAACAAGTTTTGATGAGGTTAGAAGATTTTTCTTTTCTTGTTTTATCAGGAGATCACTAAAAACATAATTCTGACTTTCACATCATGTTTAGATAGTGCAGAAATTACTTATTACTGGGTGATAAATACACAGCATTCTTATGTCTCAGATGTGTCCTGAATTGAGACAAGATGTAATTTAGTCAAAGTTAAAATTGGCATTTCTTGATATTTTGCATTGGACTCTGCTCCTTAAACATGCGTTTGTGTGTGTGCATCTGTGTGCACATGCATGTAAAAGGAGGTGTGTGCGGACATACCTGTTCAGGCCAGCAGGGGGAGAGGGGAAGGAAGCTTTTTATTCCAAATCCTTTCTCAAGTCACAGCTCTGGTCAGCTGGAAGGAGGTGTAAGGGTACCGGTAAATAAGGATGGTGTAGCAAGACCCTGAGAGCTCTTCCCTTTGCATGTTGACAGTAAGGTAGCTGTGAGTGACACACACCCATGGCACTGATTTTGCACAGACAGTGGGGAGAATTTGGGCCACTGTCAATAACTGCAGCATGTCCTCTCCCACTGCTTACAGAGGAAAAGCCAATGATTGAGGACTATGTACTGCATTCCTTGGTTGTGTGGCTACACCCGTGGCATTTTGTACCTGTAAAATACAGACAGGTTTCTAGGCCAACACACAGGACTGGTCTCTGGATGAGCTGGAGCACACGGTGTGGTTTCCCGGTCCATTCTGGAATGTGTCCTCCTCCCAGGAAACAACCCTTTGCTGCAGCCCAGTTGTGTGTTAGGCAAGCACAGGAAAGATGTGTGTGTTGGGGGAGTGAACTGGAGCTTACAACAGGAAAAACTGCAACCATCTGTGCTTAACAGCACTGGGCTATTGCCCCATCGCATTTACAAAACTCCCAACAGACTTGCTCCTGCTGTTCCGAACCTTTGCTTTTCACTCTTATCTGCTCCCTGAGCTCAGCACACTTGGCTGGTTCTGTCACCTCCAACAGCCCCATCTCCTGTACCATCTATAGTGTCCTTTGGAGTCCAGCCGAGGGAGAATCTTCCAGCTCTCATGATGAGAGGAAAGCCAAGGTTTCTGCTTCATTGACTGACACTGGTGGGAAGGGAGGTGAACAGATACAAGTCACTGCCTTCCTCATTCTTCCTGCCTGTGAACTGTACCAAATCCCTTTGGAGGTCAAGGCACATCTTTCTGATCAACATATGAAACACACACCTCTTCATTCCTTTCTTGCCCCTCATCTTGGCTTAGGGCAGAGTCCTTGGGCAGTGCACAGGGTATAAAATTTAAGTGATGTCTTATTTTTCAGTGTAGCATTGCCTGTGGCTGAGAAGCCCAGGACCAAGCATGAGGATTTACCTACCTGCAGGCACGTAGCTGACCATTAAATACCGGACTGGCCAGCTGGGGTTTCTATAAGCAACTTACAACCCTCACACATAACTAGAAGCTCAAGCTAATGTATAAATTCCACTATTTCCTGTAGTCCCAATGCATGAACTACAACACAGAGGGTGATATGCCACGCCAGAGCCTCTTGCTGAAGTGGAGCCCTCAGCCCCCACTTTCTGCATGACCCTGGGACCTCTTTCTCACTCTGTGACTCACAGGTGTCAAATCCTGCAGCACTGCATGTCACAGTACAAACGCAGGGGGTTAATCCACTCCCCCAACTTGCTTCATTCTGAGGCCTGCTTAGCAAAGAGGAGGGAGGGGGCAACCCTTTTTTTTGCAAAAATCAGGAAATTCCTAGATCATCTCTTATTTCACTGGGGTAGAAACAGAAATGATTCAGTGTCAGCAACTTCCATCTTCTTCTTCCTTCCTCTGGCTCAGGCAGAACTCTGAAGAGAAGTCCTGTGTAGCCATAAGCCATCTTTTCTTTAGACAGGGTTTTGCACACATCCTTGGTCAGACAGGACAAATTAGCAGCAAACAGTAAATACCAGCTGCCCTCTGCCCCTGTGTGAGCAGTGCTTGAAATGATGTGTAGCACAGCAGAGTCACAAGACCAGCAGGCAGGTTTTATGCCATCTGCTGTCAAATGTGGATGGTAGGTCTTGTTTGAGAAATCTGCCCTTAGGCACCGGCATGGTTTCAGTATTTGTTTTCCTGGTAAGATCTGATGCATACAAAAGACTGAAAACACCTATGGATGTATTGATTTGGCAAACAGTACCCTAAGGACAGTCGATACTATGGTACACGTGATCACAGCCCAGCTTTGAAGACAAAACAAGTGTTGTTTTTTCATGATGCGTGGTAAATGACATTTGTAAATCTAGAGCGCTGGTGACCTCCTGGATTATGAAGTCTGAGGATTTACAATCAGGTTTTTTTTTCTCTCACGCAAAAGCACGTGCTTGTGTTCTTTTGTCAACAGAAGGGGGGGAAAAAACTGTGAGTTCAGTCTTACAGCATTAGAAAGAGGTTTTTCCTCTAAGCTTGACTGGAATTCTGAATTCCTTGGACTGGGAATTTATGTAGGTGAGCAAGGGTCATTGTGAAACAGTCATGGTTTAGTTGTTGACAGGTGTTTCAAGCTTCACTGGCAGGTCAAGTTGGAAGAAAGGATGAGTGATGAAAATGTACGCAGGAAAGAGCAGTGGGGATTTCAGTCCTGAAGAAAGTGAAGACTCTTAGTAATAGCCAAAGGCTAATTCATGTGATATGTGCTGGAAAATCTGAGTTCTTTGGGTTGGCTGCTCTGGAAGTGGAACACAGAGAGAGAGCAGGAGAGTACTTGGGCCTGAGATGAGTGCCCAGGAGAGACAGCGGCCGAAGGCAATAAGCTGCAGGGACCAAGGTGCATCTTCTTGGCAAGCAAGGTGCGAAGGAAGGATTGCTGAAGGCTCCAGACAACCACTGGTGGCAGATGCCACAGGCAGAGGGAGAAAATGCTAGGGAGAGAATGTGTGGCTGTGAAAGCTAGGAAGCCCTGGAAGGTTAAGAGTGAATGATGCGTCTGCAGGAACCTGGAGAGGAAAGGATAGAGTAGGATGGCCTGGAGAGTTTCCCTGTGGAAAGGAGGTCTGGAAAGATGAAAATGTAAGGAAAATTGCTGGGAAAATATGAGAGTAATGTCATTGTATTCCTTTGGTGAGCACTCAGCACAGTGCTGAGACAAGAGTGCCATGGAGACAGGCCCTGGACCCAGCATCAAAGGCCAGATCAGGATCCAGTAGATGGGCTGTTTGTGGATTTCCCCATCTCCTGGCTGGAGTAACTGGAAGATTGACTCAGGGAACCATCTTGGCCATCAGCAGCCAGCACCTGCTGGAGCTGCAGTTGTGCACATTTGCTGTGTGAAAGGGGAAGCACATGTAGCCAGAATGCAATTTTGAAATAGGAAGTGTGTGGGATATGCTGGTAGCTATTTCTGCTTTCCCATCAGCCTGTCAGATGCAGAAATCCTGGGAATTTGGGTTAGGGGAACCCAGCCTGTCCAGCTCTGGCACTGGCCTTGTGTCTGACTGCTGGGACCTATGGAAGGAGGCTTACAGGGGACGCAGTGCTATTCAATAAGAAGAGTGAATCACGTCTTTGAAGGCATTTAGAGGGGAGGCTGGGGCAACCAGACCTCTTTGTTGAGCAGACTCTTGAGAGGGACAGTTGATGAGTGGTGCCGTTAACATGTTGACTAACATATTGATGAAACATAATCCAATTCTTCTTCACTACAGGGAAGAGACAGGGCTTCTTCAGCCTTCTCCGTGCATTTCATCCTTCTTGAAAAAGTCTGTCTCCATCACTGTTGTGTCTCTCAGGGTTAGAGATGCTCCTCTGCTCAGTCTGCTGGTCTACATCTGGGATGTGCTTCCATTTGTACAATCACCTTCCTCAGGGCTGTTTAAACCTCAGCTTGACTGCATTTTGCTATCCACACTTTTCTCTAATTACACGTGAACTCATCCCATCGTATTTTTCTACTTCAGTGACTTCTCAAACTTTTGTTACACTTCTAAGCAGCCCTGTGGCTCTGTTTCAGTCATAGACCACAAATATTTTTTCTAGTGTGACACAGTACAGCATGCTGGCCACGTTAGTGCCGTGCTGACACAGTAAAATGCTGCGCCAAAGTATTTTCCTGTGAGAAGAACATTGCAGCTAGATGTTCCTATGGTCCAAGTTAGCTTTTAGGAAATCCTCTGTTATAGAACCATGGATATATCCTCTGTGCTAAGACATAAATTAATACTCACATTCTTTTGCCTCATCCATGAAATGTGTAGGAGGCCTAAAAACATATCCTATTCCAGTAAAACAATTCCAGCTTTCAGTTTCACAGTCTGAGAACTCAGGGAGGGGGAGCTTGATTTGCAGCAACTCTTGGACAGAGATGAGAGCACAGTAAAATGGCTCCCAGGTGAGGCAAATAAATTCTCCTTTCCCACATCATGCTCCTTGATGCACAACAGCAGCATTTTGGCAGCCACTGACTTGCTTTGAAGTGACCACAACACCACATTACTTCTGATTTATGTAAGGCACTCTGATCCCTTTCTTCCAGAAAATGCTTCTTGGTGTTGTCTCCTAAGGCAGCAGGCAGGTCTTCCTAAGAACCTGCCATCACTTTTTCATCTCTTCAGGCTGACAACACCTCAATGGATTTGCTTCTTTCTTCCCCATACATCTTCCTTAGTATCATCTTTAGCTTATGGAATAGCAAGAGTATTTTACTATATTGTTTGCTCTATTATAAAGACATTCATCTGGGCTGTAAAGAGGCAAAAATGGTTTAAAAAGTGAATGAAACAAGCAAGCCTAGGAGAAGAGGGACTGGTAACATTGGGGATTTATCTGTTTCATTTTGCCTCTATGGACAAGTGGAAATGCCTTGACTAAAACAGCAGAGAAAGGAGTCCAAGAGGAACTGCTGCTGCTGCTTGGGGAAGTAAAGTGAGTCAGATAATTTCAGATAAGTGACACAGGGACAGTGGGAGCAGCTATCAAAAATCAGTTCAGCTCAACTCCTGCAACTGTCCAAACAGCTCCATGAGCATCCAGACACTGCATTGTTCACAGCATCAGCTACACAGCGCCGGGACAAGACAGGCACTTGAATAAAATTATGTTGCCAGCTAAAAGCTGACATTGAAAGATGCTCCACAAGCATTTTGCCCTGTTCCCAGGGCCCTCTTGGGCAAGTGTCTGTCCATCATTCAAGCAGACTTCACCATTTCTTAATCACAGGCAGATGCTGGCAGGAAACTGGAATCAAGATGATCTGACTAGGACAGTTCTGGGCCTGAGGAGAAGACCTGCAGGCAATGAAGAAATTTTCACTGGAAAGGACCATTGAAATAAGGCCTTCAGAAGATTGCATTTTTTCTTACTCAGTAACTCCTTAAACCTAATTTCAGCACTTTTTATTGGATCCAGGCCACTGATGGGTGTGACAGACATCCCTGGAATTATACGGACCCATAAAACTACTTAAGTCCTTGACATACTTCCTTACAGTTGCAACAAGACCTGTATTTGTGAGACTATACTACACCTGATAATTAGTATTATTCTGTTGTTTACAGTAATAACTCTATGATGCATCATGAAAAATACTGGCTTCAATGCACTGCACAAAGCCTTAGCAAAGCAATTCCACTTCCAGAAAACTCACAACTGAAACTAAGATGGAAAATACAACAAATAAGTATAAACAAATAACTGTTGGAAAAGCAGGTAAAATTGCTAACTGCAAGAGTGCAATGTTAGTGTCGCATTCCTTTGAAACCCTCGTGCCTATGGAAATTACTAATAATACTATCTTTACATGAATTCTGCCTCTGAAGTGAGGCAGGCAGTTAGCTAGGAATAGGTTTCTCTGCCTCCAAAGCCCCTGAGAGTGTTCCTCCAGTAGCGTCCTCAGCAGTGCTCGTGTTGTATCCACATGGCAACATAGAAACCCACAGTAAAGAATGAGCATTGGTCGTCCTCGCTCACGCAAACCGACAAGTGTGACAATTCCCTTTCCACAGCTGAAGAGTCAGGTCTCTTGTAACTGTCCTCTGTGAAACATGTTCAGTTTTCTAGCTAGCAGGCAGCTTATTTTGAACTGGCCCAACTCCTTGGTAAGTTTTCCAACCCCTTTTATGTCTGCTCCTATCAAAGAATTGAGAGCTTACATGTGTAAGGACTAGGATTTTATCTCCTCCGAAGTAGTTCACTGTAGCCAATGAAAACTTTTTTTTCTTAAAAAAATTGTCTTGGATCTGCCTTATCATCTGGTCTAGCCTCAGAAATGACCAAACTCAGTACTTATCCATAGAGATATGGTCAGGAAGAGCACAGTGTTGATCGGAGAAGCTTAATGAGCCTCAAAACTGGATTCAAAGAACTTGGCTACACCCTAAACACATTTAAAGGGTTTGTAGCACAGAAGTCATCCCTTTCTGTCCAAGCCAGTTTATCACCCAATACAGAAAGATAATGCATGCTTTCAGTTTCATAATCGTTGCTTTATGCTATCCTAGGACAGTTTGCTATCAGCAGCTGATAAAAGACACTCAGCTCAGCAACACTGAGAACACCTCGTGTCTACAGGTCTAGTAACCCACGCCTTGCTTCTCACCAGAGAAGAGGTTCAGGGTGAATAGCCTCGGGATGTTCCTGTGCTATCCTGTGCTGATACCAGCACACAAGAATGTGGGTTTGGTATGACCCTCCTCCAGACCCAACAGTCAAGAGCAGTATCCCCTCAAACACAGAAAATAGTCACCTCTGTTATTCCTTCCAACTCAGGACCAACCTGCTGGCATCTCACAACTTAGTCCTTCTTACTTTAGCAGTGGAACATTTTAAACAGTTTTACTTGGACTGTTGGGAGTCCAAGGCACGCCTCTGGCTGCCGTGGGAAGTTAGGACATGCCTCGGGCTGTCCTGGGTGGTCGGGAGCCCCCGGCAAGGGGGTCCCGGACCCTGGTAAAAAGCTCAGAATAACACTATCTTTGACCTTAGCCCATGGGAAAAGTTACCAACATTACAAGAATCAGTGCAAATCACGAGAGTGTAAAAATGAGTAGTAGTTTAGTATTTTACAAGGTTAAAAAGTAGATTTTAGGATTTTTAATATGAGGATGAAGGATTTAAGATGGAGGATTTTGGGTGTCACCCTCTTCTTCTTCTTCTTCTCCTTCTCCTCCATGTTCTCTAGTAGTTGTGACATAAGATGATTGGTAGAATGAAAAAGAGGTAGAAATTACGTGTCTAGAATAGGTACAAATTAATTAGTATAAAAGAGTAAATAATAAATACGTTGTGAAGAATGGTTGGATCTTGGAAAGGGTACAAAAAGGACAGGGACGGCCCAAGTCTGGGCAGTCCCCGCTTGGTTTCGGCTGGCATCAGACATGCAGCCGGAGCTCAGAACAAGTTAGAGATAAGAAGAAAGAAACATCTTGAAACAGCATCTACAGGCATCTCTCATCTATTCGGACTCGAGGTAAAACTTCCCAGAGGTGAAGATAAGAACTAACACTTGTGCGGAGAGCTGAACTCCCACATTGGACCATAAGCACGTTGATACTCTCAGGCCTTCTGCTTACCAGCTTTACCGACTCACTGAGGATCTTCTCTTGCTGCAACCTGTGTTGTGGTACACAGCAGTAATTAGGGAGGATAAGCTGTACTGCCTCTATGGAGACCTCGACTGAACTGAGCGGATGTGAAGGATCTACACTCGATGCACAAAACGTGTTGTCCAACGCTGCCCCTCCTGTGCACTGCTACTGCTTAGCCGAGACTTGAACATTCATGAAAAGCACAGCCAGAAACCAGATCAGCTCTTCTAAATTAATGAATAGTGAAAAAGACATATTCAGCTGCCCTGCAGGATATCCCACAGAAGGATCATTCACGTCTGCTCCTTCGTAAGCACAAAATCCCTGCAGCAAGGCCTTTCATGTGATTCAGTTAGTTGCGCACCCAACTTAAATGAGAATTTACTCTTGCATAATATTAAACACAGTCAGCTGCATAAGCAGGCTCTTTCTCACCACGTCTTACCCTGCATTGGTGATCTTGTGTAAGAGATGCTAATCTTGCTTCAGAGCTACTGCTCTGAAGTAGGTAAGCTGTTTTTGATCACAGAAAAAATAGAATAGTGGAAGTGTTAGTGAGCTTAGTAGTACCATGAACATTAATGTGGAGGTGAACTTATGCAGTCCCAGGTAACAGATCCTTTCCTTGCTGAAAGGTGGAACAAGCAGATGAGGAGAGGAAGAAAAACTGCACAAAATAAGAACAAAAAATTCAAAATACTAACAGTACCCCATTGGAGAGATCAGAATGTTGATATGTGCTTTCAGGTCCTGGGGGGTTTCTCTGTTCATTGGTACTTCATAGCAGACAGAAAAACGGTTTTACAGGTTCGAGCAGCTGCTCCACCTTTCTGAAGGCAAGGCCTTCATTAGAAGTAACCAACCAGGCAGGGAAAGAAAGGTACTTTCAATTTCCAGCACTTCACCTTTAGGCAAGGACTTGGTTTGCAAGTGTGAGGGTGGATTTAAACAGGAGCATCTCTCCTGACCACGCACATTTCTAAGTGCTCTGGAAAGACACTTCTAGAACAGAGTAGTTGGTGGAGGTGGTGAGATGTTGGCACTGGGTGACTGCATGGTAGTCTCTGGGTGAAGAGGCCAGGACTGCCCCATGCCAGATACAACTGCTTCCAGCCAGCTCTGACGGACACACTGCCGAGCATGGCTGAGCACCTCAGCCAAGATGGTGATACTGCTAAGAAAATGTGTTTAAGAAAGAGCATGAGAAACAGCAGTAAAAACACCAAGGTCAGTGAAGAAAGAGGAGAAAGAGGTGCTTTAGGCATCAGAGCACAGATTCCCCTGCAGTCCATACAAAGGACACCCCTGGAGCACATGAATATTTCCTGAAGGAACTACATCTTCCTGGAGAGCCTGTACAGGAACAGGTTTATCCTGAAATATTGCAGCCCACGGGAAGGATCCACATTGGAGCAGGAGAAAGGAGCAGTTATGGACTGACAGCAACCCCAATTCCTCATCTGCCTTGCACCACTTGGGGCGGGCTGTAAGGTAGAAAAATTGGGAATGAAGAAGTGAAGTTCAGCCTGGAAAATGGGTGGGTGAAGTAAGTGAAAATTATTGGTTTGGTCTTGGTGCTTTTCACCACCCTACTCAATTTCTAATTTACAATACATTTAATTTTCTCCAATTCAGGTTTTTTTTCACCCATGACAGTAGTTGGCAAGTGATCTTCCTGTGTGTATCCCAGCCTGTGAGCTCTTCCATCTCATTTTCTCCCTCTGTCCTCTTGAGGAATGGGGTGAGAGAGCAGCTGGGTGAACACCTAGCAGCAGGCCAAGTCAACCCACCACAAGTTGTTGCATAGTTGTGTTTAAAAAAAACTTAAAATTCACTGGTTCGCAACAAGCATTTGCCGTAACAATTTCAGATTAGCATCTGTCTAAAACTTGCAGACAAGTCTTTTCTATTAATTGTAGAGCTTTTCAGAGGACGGTTTTGTACTTTACCACATTTTCCCCCACTTTCAAAATCGAACACAGGCAAGGACTTCCAATGCTCACTTACTATCTATACATTATCTGCAGAATTACGGAGATGAATCATTTTTACATGAAAAAATACAGTATCAAAAATCTTACATACAAGGACAAAACATAGAACAAAAGGCTGCCCAAAAAATTAACATCCAGTTGTTATGTCTGTCGCCAGTTAAGATGAAACTCCTTTAGGGTGAGTTTTCAATGAGGATAATAAAGTTGACATTTGTTTTTTGTTTTTCTTTTTTTTTTTTTTATTTTACCCCCCGATAAAGGAGACATGCATTAAAAACAGTAATGTCTAAAACAACATTATTTAACTCTTCATCATGCACCTGAAAATTTGGCTCTGAGCATCTTCTGAAGTCAGCAGTCAGAGGAACCCAGTTTCACTGAGGCACCAGTGATGGAGTTTCTGAAAGCGTCCTCCGAGCTGAGATCCGCAGACATTTGGGGCAGCCTCCAGACTTGAAGCATGCTTTGTGAAAGCACGCTTTGCACTCTGTTTATGCATACAGAGTAGCATTCAGAGAAAAAAAAAAAAAAGGCAGAATTTAAAAAAATGAATCAATAGCTGTGTTCCTTGAATGATGTACTATCACGTACATATTAGTACAAAAGTAAACAGAAGCAGTGCAAGGCCAGGACAACAACCACCACTGTAATAATTTACAATGAATGCTGGCAAGATCTGATAAAACAGCTCTCTCATGCATAGACCCAAAAAATAGCCTCCCTCTGCAAGCATAAGCATGGTCAGGCAAATCCCTGGTTTTGCTCTCTGAATTCACTGATACAAAACAGCTGCCACAGGCTGGTTTTAAAAGATACGCACTGCCCATGGTTTCCAAATATACATACTTTCAGCGAAGCTAGTTCTCAATGTTTAAAATAAATCTAATCGCTTTTATACACCAAAATTCCCCCAAAGAATAAAGAAAAACGTTCTGTCTGGAACATACCTTTGCATCTTTTACATTTGGCAGTCTGATATGGAAAGAGCAGGTCTGCGCTCTGACAGAATTCACAGATAAATCCTTTCGCTTGACAGAGCTACAACGACAGCAAAAGGCTTGAATTTAAATCTAAGAGAAAAATTACTTGGGAATGGCAGCAGGGATATTTCCTTACAGTAGCAGCTGCAAGGACACTAAAAGCCCTGTTTTCTTACCTCACAGCCATCTACATGAGAGGTGGAGCTCTTCAGAATATCTTTAAGAAGGGGCAGTAACTGCCCTCGTTTGATCTTCACCAGATCATCCAGTGAGAAGAGATGCAGCTCCTCCGTCAGATGGCTGGGGACCTGTTCAAATTCTTTCAGTACACTGCAAAGAGAAATAAAACCCAGCTAAAGTTATAAAAAGTTGTTTTTCAAGTGTATTTCCAGAATAAGCCTCTTTCACTTCTCTAGTCACATGGGGATTACACAAGGCAAGTTCATGCTATAGCCTACCTCCCCTCACAATTTGAGATCGCTTTAATAAAAATTGGAAGGTTTGGGATTTAGAAAAAATCATCTGCTTTAAACATGCATTCCTCAGGCTTTGGAGTTGCTGTACACAGTTATCCCAGCAATCCTTAAATAACGTGCAAAGGGCTCTCTCCTACCTCAGACAGAGTAGGTAAAATCCCATATAGTATCTAATATAATAAGCTGGGCTTATTTATTTTCTTTGCAAAGAGAACTTTGAGGGGTTTTATCCTGCACAGGTCACTACTGGGTGAAACTACGCTTGTGCTGAGCAGGTGAACACTGAAAATAGAGACATTGCTTTTAAACTATCACTGATGCAGAGAGAAGGTACAATGATGATCCTAATACTTATTTCAGTAATAGAATCAGGGGATTGAACAGAAGAGAGACAAAAACACATTTCTGTTTGATTTTGGTGAACAACATGTAACTGATGCATAAAGAAGAGCTCTATGTCAAAGGGAAAACAGAACCTACTCTTAAATCTTATTTTGCTTATAGCTGTTCTTAAAAAGGTCAGCAATTCTGCAGTGATGATCTTATTATTCATATGTCTAGGTGTTAGTTATGCCCACGGTTTGGGAAGGTGAACACCAAAAATCGTTCACTTCTAGCAACAAGTAAGGCCATGTTTTGGTCTTTATCACTTTTGGTTACTACTACTTTCATTTGAATATTTTTATAGAATAAACTGAATTGAGCATTATGACAGATTTCTGGAAGAAATCTTTAAAAGCTCAAGGAACACACTTGTTAATTTAAAAACACCAACATACTTTTTAAAGACTAATATTCTCAGAGAGATAAGTATCTTTGACCTTTTAAGAATGAGTGAGAACCTAAGAGACACAAACGGGAAAAAATACACACCTAACCAAAATCATTCAACATTTAAAACCAAACTATATTACAAGAAACAGCTACCACTTGTACTTGTACTTCACTCAACATTTGCAGTGCAATAGAAGGCAGCTTTGTTATTAGAGCTCTCTAATGATTATATCAACTTAAAATGGCACCCAAATGCCTCTAGAGAAGAAGGCTCTATAAGCATGTCCTGTACATTTTACTAAGCTATTTTTCATGCATAATCATAATCCATACCTTTCAGCAAATCTGCAGGTTCTCAAAAGCTTTTTTAAATGAAAAAGCTGTTCTTGGACCTCCTAAAAGATGGAAGAGAAAAACAAAACCATTTTTAAATTAAAAGCATTGCATTTATATATTCATAAGTGAGGAACACCACTCACTATTTGAGTCAGCAACCCTTGCAAGTACACCAAACCACACCTAAAAAAAGGAACTTTACACTTAGCCTAGAATTAAACAAATGGATTTTCTAATGCACAAAAGCCAAAGGCAGGCAAAGGCTGTTTTTATTCCCTGACAAGTGAATCAAGTCCTAATGCCAAAAATGGCTGCAGGTCTTGATGCATGCTAGACCCCCACCTGTGCAAGAACAGGTAAGTGTCTCCTCAGCCAAGAAGGGAACACATGCCTACTTGTAATCTTCAGCAGAACACTCTCCCTGAAGCAGTACGAAGTACAGCTCTTACATGAGCCAAAGGTGTTTCCCCTAATGGCCCAAAAAAATTAGGGAGTCATTCAAAAATTACAGAACTTTCCAACAGCCAAAAAAGCCAGGAAGATGTAAATATTTACTGCAGGAGACCAACTACCTTACATGAACTAAAACTGGAAACCACGAAGGAAACAACTCCCAAAGACAACAGGGCTAAGGAGACCTCTGGCATAAGTTGGAAATGCCTCCCTTTGCTCCCCTCACCTGAGGGAAAAGAGTGCAAGTCCCAGAAGTGGTGATGGGATAGATCAGAAAAAAACAACCCTCCTCCTTACCACATACACACACAGGACATCCTGCCCTAAGGGATTCTTCCTGAAAATCTCAGACCCAGAAATTCCTAATAAAAAACGGCCACACTTACCCTGACCCTGTCCATTTCTTTACTTTTTGTGTAGAGGGTTTTGTTAATACACGACACATTGAAAATGGGGTGCTGCCATATGCTGTCCAGTAGGTGTTTGGAGAAGTTGCACACATAGTATTTTTTGAAATCCCACTTGGAAAGTATCCGGGCAGGAATAGAAGACTGAGCATAGCTGTGGCAGCAGTCACAGAAGTATTTCCCCAGGTAGTCACAATAGCGGAGTCTCCTGATATATTCTGCAGGTAGACAGCAATGAAATCGTGAATATTTTAAAAACTTATGGGACATAACTCTTGTCTCTATGCCTATTCTGTCTAAATAACTCAGATCTACTGGAATGAAGGGAAAGGGATTTTTTATGTTTTAGTTTTTTAAGTAGGGGCTTTTATTATTTTGGTGAACACATGTACAAGGTTTGTACTTGGCATTAGAACAGAAAGCTTTCCTCTTTTCCACATTTGTTCAACCGATTATAATTATCAACGTAAGATCTTAGACAAACCCCTGTTGCTTCACCCATAAAAGAAACACTAGATAAAATACACAACAAAAATACTTCCACCAATTTTGGAGTCATGTTTGTATAACACTTTTTCACATCAAGAGGTTTGCGGGGTTTTTCCCAGCTATTACAGCATCTCCTATTTGCTCAAGTTAATGTGTAGATTGTTGATACTTTACAGGCCATAACAAATGCTGCTCTTGTGAGCTGACCCAGAACAAGACTTAAGCGCCACTTCAAAGATTTCTTTGGTAAGGTCTGTTTGTCAGTTCCGTAAATCATGGTGCTTTCAAGCAGTTCTCACAAAATATCAGGAAACAAAAAAAAAAAAAACCAACAAAAAACCAACAATGATAAAAACACAAAAAAAAAACCCCACACCAAAA